>CACVCL010022137.1:0-47682 GCA_902729485.2 Mus minutoides | reverse complement strand
TCCCTCCCTCTCTCCTTCCCTCCCTCCCTCCCTTGCAACTAACTTTCTTTCTTTCTTTCTTTCTTTCTTTCTTTCTTTCTTCCTTCCTTCCTTCCTTTCTTCCTTTCTTCCTTTCTTCCTTCTACCTAACTTGTCTATGTGTATATATTGGTTGTTTGGATTCATGTTATGTTGATATTGTGTGTCTGGCAATAGGTACACAGGTGTATTGGAGGCTGTCATTAGACAGAAATGGATTACTGGTGTTATTTTTCCGTAAGCATCCACTTTGGTTTTCAAGTCAGGGTATTTCACTGAACTTTGGATTCATTTTGGCTAGGCAGGCTGTCTACTGAGCCTCACTAAGCCTCTCATCTCTGCAATAAGAGTACGGGAATTACAAATGTGTTGCTAACTTTCCTGGAAGTGCTGTAGCTTGAATTCTAGAGGTGTACCTATGGATATGGCCCAGGATATATCCTATATATTTAATGATGGATTGAAGTTTTTTTGTTGTTGGTGTTTGTGTGTGTGTGTTGTTGTTTTTTTGTTTGTTTGTTTTGTTTTGTTTTGTTTTTCGAGACAGGATGTCTCTGTATAGCGCTGACAGTCCTGAAACTCACTTTGTAGATGAGGCTGGCCTTGAACTCAGAAATCCACCTGTCTCTGCCTCCCAAGTGCTGATTTAAAGGTGAGAGCCACCACTGCCCGGCGGATTTAAGTTTTGTAAAAATTGTGTATCAAGGATCTTTAGTTTCTCTCCTCTAGAAAATACTCAGAGACCTAAAACTATGTGTTGCTAATTTCTAAACATTCACACGTTTAACAACTAGCACAATAAAAGAGATATAAGTTATAAGTTACCTCTGTGGTAGCTTGGAAGATAAGTGATATAGGCTTGAAAGGCAGGCCACCACAATATCTACAGAACACTAAATGCCCAAGTGTGTGTTTGTGTGTGTGTGTGTGTGTGTGTGTGTGTGTGCGTGTGTATACACACATGTGCATGTGTTTATAAGATTTCAAAAATTCTATGTAATTACATGCTTTATATACTTCAATGCATATTAATATTTTTATTTTAACTGTATCTTTACCCTTCAATGCCTTTTTCCAATTTTTATTAGATATTTTTATTATTTACATTTCAAATGCTATTCCGAAAGTCCCCTATACCCTCCCCCACCCTCTGCCCTGCTCCCCTATCCAACCACTCCCACTTTTTGGTCCTGGCATTCCTCTGTACTGAAGCATATAAAATTTGCAAGACCAAAGGGCTCCTGTTCTCAATGATTGCCAACATATGCAGCTAGAGACACGAGCTCTGGGGCTACTGGTTAGTTCATATTGTTGTTCCACCTATAGGGTTGTAGACCCCTTCAGCTCTTTGGCTACTTTCTCTAGCTCTTCCATTGGGAACCCTGTGTTCCATCCAATAGCTGACTGTGAGTATGTACTTCTGTGTTTGCCAGGCACTGGCATAGCCTGAAATGAGACAGCTATATCAGGTTCTTTCAGCAAAATCTTGCTGGCAAATGCAATAGTGTCTGCATTAGGTGACAGATTATGGGATGGTTCCCCAGATGTAGCACTTATTGGCTATCCCATCCTTTTGTCTCAGCTCCAAAATTGATCTCTGTAACTCCTTCCATGTGTGTTTTGTTCCTGATTCTAAGAAGGGGTGAAGTGTCTACACTTTGGTCTTCGTTCTTCTTGAGTTTCATGTGTTTTGCAAATTCTATCTTGGGTATTCTAAGTTTCTGGGCTAATATCCACATATCAGTGAGTACATGTTATGTGAGTTCTTTTGTGATTGGGTTACCTCACTCAGGATGATACCCTCCAGATCCATCCATTTGCCTAGGAATTTCATAAATTCATTGTTTTTAATAGCTGATTAGTACTCCATTGTGTAAATGTACCACATTTTCTGTATCCACTCCTCTGTTGAGGGATATCTGGGTTCTTTCCAGTTTCTGACAATTATAAATAAGGCTGCTATGAACATAATGGAGCATGTGTCCTTATTACCAGTTGGAACATCTTCTAGATATATGTCCAGGAGAGGTATAGCTGGATCCTCTGGCAGTATTATATCCACTTTTCTGAGGAACCTCCAGACTGATTTCCAGAGTGGTTGTACCAGCTTGCAATCCCACCAACAATGGAGGATGGTACTTATTCCTCTACATTCTTGCCAGCATTTGTAGTCACTTGAATTTTTGATCTTAGCCATTCTAACTGGTGTGAGCTGAAATCTCAGGATTGTTTTGATTTGCATTTCCCTGATGATTAAGGATGTTGAACACTTTTTCAGGTGCTTCTCAGCCAGTCGGTATTCCCCAATTGAGAATTCTTTGTTTAGCTCTGTGCCCCATTTTTAATGGGGTTATTTGTTTTACTGGAGTCCACCTTCTTGAGCTCCTTATATATATTAGATATTAGTCCCCTATCCATTCCTCTGTTGAGGGACATCTGGGTTCTTTCCAGTTTCTGGAAATTATAAATAAGGCTGCTATGAACATAATGGAGCATTTGTCCTTATTACCAGTTGGAATGTCTTCTGGATATATGCCCAGGAGAGGTATTGCTGGATTCTTTAGGATTCGTAAAAATCCTTTCCCAATCTGTTGGTGGCCTTTTTGTCCTATTGACAATATCTTTTGCCTTACAGAAGCTTTTCAACTTTATGAGGTCCCATTTGTCAATTCTCAGTCTCACAGCACAAGCCATTGCTGTTCTATTCAGAAATTTTTCCACAGTGCCCATATCTTCGAGTTTTTTTCCCCACTTCCTCCTCTATAATTTTCAGTGTCTCTGATTTTATGTGGAGTTCTTCTAACCACTTAGACTTGATCTTAGTACAAGGAGATAAGAATGGATCAACTCACATTCTTTTAACCAAGCCATTGTAACACAGTCAAAATAATGAGGGCGACCACTGATCATAACATTCATATTCTAATATAAAGTTGTTTAAGAAGAAATGCTTCTGTATTTGTTGATAGCTATTCTAAATAGACACACATATATGTTTGTGTTTGTACAGCAAGTACTTACAACATCCTTTTCTTATTTCAGATATTATTTTACTTTGATTGAAGTGGAGAAAAAATTCTGTATGAAATAGATAGACATGTATATGATGCTTCTGTGTTTTAACTTAGCATACTATTAATGTTCCTACACATATTAATTTTGGTGTGTGTTTATATAGGTTAATTTTGTGTTCAACTAGCCACATCCTTTTCATAGATAATGAAACCTATTTGTCAGCTCTGTAACTCAGAGGTTGTGATCTGTTACCAGTGAAATAGGAATTGAAAAATATCATCAGCTAAGACTGTATGTACTAACTCAGTTTGATTAGCACTATGCTAAAATCAACTTATGCAATCAGGCAGATGGACAAACAATAATTAAAGTATAATTGCTTGACAAAACCTCCTACAAATTTTCTGACTTTCATTTTATGGAAATGGTGTGTTTTTCTTAAGCTGAATTATAAGAATCTTGGTTATTTAATAATTTTAATACTAAAAGTTCATTAATCAGTTCTATTTACATCTAGGTAATATATGTGCAGGTAAAATGACTAAAGGAAAAATAAGTAGGAAATGTTGGATTTAGCAGATTTCACGGGGTTCTTGGCAGCTTGGGAAAGATAGTGTAATGAGATGAATCATATATGAGATATCCAAATCTATACTATGGTGTCAGATGTTGCTATATACCTATTTGCCTTATATCATCTAAATGCATATCATCAGTAATGTTTCAAATGTGTGTGTGTGTTATTCATGGATATTTTAAAAATAATTTTAATGTACTGATAGAATTATTATGCATATATAGCATAACTTGCTAAGAAAGCCAATTATATCATATACTCTATCTGCAATAATAACAAGGCTTAACGTTATTTTATAATTTATACTTCTGAAAATTGTTCCTTTTTGTCAATGTTAATAAGCTATCTTAAAATGGCACAGGCAATTACTTCATAACAAATATGCCTGTGTCTATACTTAATATCCATAAATGTAAAAAAACTCAATGAATAAAATTAATAATTCTTATCCTACATATAAACAAATATAAGTGAAATTGAATAACAGTTTAAATTTCAGAAAATCCTCACACACTTAGTTCTGTTTTGGCATTACATTTTGTGTAAGTAAAGTATATCCACTACATTTTGTGGAGGAACACCAATATACTGTCAAAAATTTTGGCACGGTTATAAGCATACAATCTGTATAGTGTTGGCATAACAGAAATATTGAGCTTGGAAAGTTGACTGGGCATTGAAGATATCTGGAAACGACAGCATTATGTCTTTGCCTGCACTTATTGATGGAAAATAATACTCCCAGAGTCTAATTTTCATTTTATAAAAAATAATCTTTCCTCTAAAACTAAATATTTCATACTATTCTAGGAAATCTTGTCTGAACCAGATTTAATTTTCCAAAACATGCCTCCCAGTGGCCCATACCTTGGATAGGAACATGAACTAATTTCTCTCCAATTATTTAAACAGGTTCAAATGATATTAGATTGGCAGTTCTTATTGTTATGGCTTAACAGTGCCCAGTGACTTGTCTTTGTTTCATAACTTGCCTCAAAACATGCTATTTAGTTATATTGATGGATGTGCACACTACTATTAGTATTGAATTTGTGCTGTTTTTATTCTCCTTTTTCTATAAATTTTGATTTACAAATAAACCCACATATTTAAAGTGTATAAGATGATGGTTTATTATATACTATAAAATTATTACCACAATAATATCAAATATGTTAGCACATATTGATCTTTATGAGGTGAAACATAAGAACCTAATGTAGCTGGGCAGTGGTGGTGCATGCCTTTAATCCCGGCACTTGGGAGGCAGAAGCAGGCAAATTTCTGAGTTCGAGGCCAGCCTGGTCTATAAATTGAGTTTCAGTAAAGTCAGGGCTATACAGAGAAACCCTGTTTCAGAAAACCAAACCAATCAAACAAACAAACCAACAAACAAACAAAACAGAACAAAAGAACCCAATGTAGCAAATTTCAAGTATGTAATATACCATTGCTGGGTTACTACTCCATGCATTAAGATTTAGAGATATTATTTATCCCCTGGCTAAGAAATTGGTAGCCTTTTACTAATACCTGTACTTGTTTCCTGTATTCCTAACTCTTATAATCCCGAGTTACACCATATTTCTATTAGAGTTTTACTTTAGGTTACACACAGGTTTAGAGAACATTATATTAAAGCTTTTGGTATTTACTAGTATTATGTGCTTGGAGTCAGAGTTCACTTAGCACACATGCCTTTAAATTAAAAAAAAAAACTGTCAAAAAATATAAGTTTTCACAATTTTAATTATATTTTACCCAATCCCCCACTATTGTTAAAACAGCGAAGCATCTATATAGTTGCACTAGCCAAAATGTGTTTCTTTTTATAAGTTTGTTTATTTTGGTCTCTGCTTTGTCTGTCAGTTATACCAACTTTACTTCTGACAGAGATACCTGAAATACTTAGCTTTCTTATTTCTTCTCACCTTAATTCCAATGTCCCATTGACATTTCTATGAGATTGTTGCAAAGCCCTTGAGGTGCAACTTCAGCTATGATAGTACCATACTGTCCTTTGCCATACTAATCTCTGTATGTCTGTCTCTGTACATCTCTGTGTGTGTGTGTGTGCACGCATGTGCGGTGCATGTGTGTCTGTGTGTGTGTGTGTGTGTGTGTGTGTGTGCATGTGTCTGCATTTGTGTGTAGATGGGATACTTTACATTGTATTGTCAAGGTTAATTGTAAAATATACAAATCAGACACATCTTAACAACTGTGTCTTAAAGTTGTTAAGACATTTTAACTTCATTGATTCATCCTCTGCATAGCCATGGGCATACAGCTTTTAGGTCACCATTGGGCCAACTCATTGCTAACTCTAAGGTTATCCATCTGTTTAATGTTTTGTAAAATCCCATACTTCTTTCTCATATTGACTGTACTCATCAGAAAATAAAAACTCTACCAGGAAAAAAAAAATGAAATTACACAGTCAACACCATGGCCAATGTTAGGATACACAGAATATTTTTGGCAGAACTTATCTGGATATCTTTGAGCCTCATATGTCTGGCTGTTATGTCTCTACCCAGATTTTAGAAATAACTTTCATTATACATGTGGATTATTTTTTCATTTTAAATTGTCTTTCATTATTCATTAGGATTCTATAATGCAAATAGTCACCGTTGATGATTGGTGTCCTGTAAATCCTGTAGGCTTTAATTCTTTTGGGTGTTTTCCTTGTAGTCACTATTGAAGAATTGACAGCCAACTACTATTGAGTTCTGCAGTGCTTCTGTTCGGTAAGTTGGTTGCTGAGCACTTCCACTGATTTTTTTTTTAATTAATTTTGCCACTGAGTTCATTAGCTATTTTTTGTTTGTTTCTTTTCTCAACCATATCTTTGGTAAAGTACTCATTTTATCCTTGTATTTTTCCTAATTATGTTAAAGTGTTTCTGTTCTCTTATAGCACACAGAGTTTCTAACAAATGATTATTTTTAATACTCTGTCAGGCAGGTTGATTTTCTATATTTTGGGGGTTTGATTATGGAGGGTTTTTGATATTTGAATATTTTGTGGACTTTTGTGTTCTTTTCATTGACTGGTAGACATGGAGAAGATTTGTTAGATGGTTCTGAATTACACGGTGTCAAAGCAGGAATGTCCAGTGATTTCAAACTTGGAAAGGCAGATGCCAATAATGTTAGCATGAGCATGGCCCTTGGTGTCAGGAGCTAAAAGGTACATGTTGATTTCAGTGTCAATAGACTGTGATTTGTGGCTACAAGAACTGTGACTACAAGCATGTCTACAAATATCTACAGAGCTTTGTTTCAAGGTCTTGTGAAGCACCCTTGGTCGGATAAATTCTAGGTATATGTACGATTGCAGAAATCAAAGATCACAGTGTACACATGTATTACCATATTGGCCAGCTTCACATGTGCAATCAGTGATTGGGAATTGAAAGACAGGCTTTTTTTTTTTTTTTTTTTTTTTTTGGTTACTGTTAAACACATGTAGCTATGAGTGGAAACATGGGGGCTGATGAATATTTGGTGTTGGGTCTTGTAGTCAGCCTTATAATTTGATTAATATCTATGACTGAATGTGGAGGTTATTTAAAGAAATGTAAACTTAGTTAATATACTATTTACCAGTGTTTTTTCTTATTAATGTACCATGTTCAATTTTTTTTCTAACTCTATTCTGACAATTGTCTAGTCATAGGAATTTAACACTGTATTCTAGATCCTATGGGCAACACCATGTACACACATACATACAAACACACACACACACACACACACACACACACACACACACACACACGCATACATGCAGAGACAGAGACAGAGACAGAGAGAGAGAGAGAGAGAGATCTAAAAAGTAAATATTCTAAAAAAAACTCCTCAAGAAGGAACGGATGAGACAACAGCTGTCAGTTCACCTCAAAATATATTTCCTATTTTCACTTCCTCTTTTCAAAATTGCATCTAGTCTGTTTCCTATAATTTCAACAGCTGTGCAGTGTCTCCTAAACTATCTGATTCTGAGCTATGCCTAGCTTTCTCTATGTGATTTAGTTAGTCTTGCCTGCTAATGAGGTTAGCAAATTTTCAAAGTATTATCCTCAAGAGACTTAAGTATTAGGGAAAATATTAACAAATGATAGACTGAACACACACACACACACACACACACACACACACACACACACACAGAGAGAGAGAGAGAGAGAGAGAGAGAGAGAGAGAGAGAGAGCGCACTGCACACTCTCCATGATAAGCTGCACTAAAAATCAGGGAAAAACAGTCTAATTTTATGAATTATCATAATTAAAATTTTCTTTTACAAAGCCTTATTTGGTGGATAAAATGTGAGATACTGTGACATGTAGTGACATAATGATTGCTCAGATTGCTCAAATTCCCACCCATAAAAAAAGAGAATTGGGTAATCTCAGAACTTTGACAATTGTTTAAGAAAACACAATTATTAGAAAGACATTAACATATTGTGCTTTTCGACAATATTGGAAAATTTGCATAAGAAAATGAAAATTCAAAGAATTGATCTAATAGCACAGGTAAAGATGACATTCCATATTTCACATGTGAAAAATTATAAATTTCATTGCCTCCATTTCTGTAAAGCTGAGGGTAAAGAGAAAAATTCAAATCAATTGAGCCATAGATTTTCATTAAAGAAATAGTACACATATATGGAAAGTAATATGATAGACATATTTCCCCAATTCAAACATTATATAAGCTTTACATGTATCAAATCATCACAGTATTCCATTAAGATGTGAATTTTTTCATGTATCATCTAAAATAATGTAATGTATTTAATTTAATAAGTAAACACATATACATTGCAATATAATTATAATAAAAATGATAGTATAAGACACATAGTATAATATTATTTCCTTACATAGATGCATGTGTATTTTTGTTTTTTCAGAAGGAAAAAAAAGGACCACAAACTAGTATATAATAATGATGCTACTGGAGAAAAGCTTAAGGGACATGAAATAAATGTCTTTTTCTTTACAATTTACTTTATGTATTACAAATTAAACAAATTTTAGGAGATTAAAGGTATTGAATGCCATTTTCCTAATGTAGTATAACTAAGACAGGAAATGATAATAAACAGGAGAATGAGAGAGAGAGAGAGAGAGAGAGAGAGAAGTAAGTTGGCAAGGCATGTAGATATCTCCACCAAGGTGATGAGTGGAAAGAGAATGAGTCAAAAAGGAAACAGGAAGGGACTGTCACTGTCAGAGTCTGCAAGGGAAATGGGGACTGGGGTTTCCCATAAAATTCATAGAGAGAAAAGACAGTAAATACACCGGAATAGTTAAGTGGGCAAAGCAGTTAGGATTTCATGAGCTCAAAGTTGGAAAGATGTTGAGCAAAAAAGGAAAAAGAGACTAGAGATACCGGAGTTCATGCTTAATGATTTTGACCTAAGCTCATGAAAAAAAACAAACAAAAAAACCCCTGTATCTATTAAACTGGTTTTCACCCCATTTTCAATGTTACCATCATGAAATGACAGTGCTGGAAAGCAGACAGGATGCAACAAACAAAATCCCAAATGATAGTTTAAATTAGTCTCTTTGC
The DNA here is from genome assembly GCA_902729485.2 of Mus minutoides. Taxonomy (NCBI): domain Eukaryota; kingdom Metazoa; phylum Chordata; class Mammalia; order Rodentia; family Muridae; genus Mus; species Mus minutoides. Next base: position 38,481 of record CACVCL010022137.1, on the reverse strand, counting down.
AGCAGAATTTGTTTTCTGTTTCACTTCCCTTCTCAGCTTTCTGTTTTGAATCCAGAATCCCACACACAGGCTACACTAATTCTCTACAGTCCCCACAGTGGAAATCCTTTCAGAACTTTTAAGTCATTTTCTTATGCACTGTGTGCTTTGCTCTGAGCCCATTGTTTGAAATGTCTGTAGCTCTTCAGGCCACAGAGGAACAAATCTTTCAAAGTGGCCTTGCTGGCTGAGCCTGCAGAGAGGAAATTTGACACAAGGAGTTCAAGTACTATGAATTTAAACAGAGAAAAAAAAATGTCTTTCTAAAGTCCCAGTTATGTTCAACTAGAGGGTATCAACATCTCAAAATTGGCACTTCCCTATTTTGAATTTACAATCACTCTTTTCCTGCTGTTCACCCAGGGGCTCAGCCAGTACCCACAGTCACATTGTTCTGCTCTGTGGCAAGGAAAGTAGTCACAGTGACTTCAAGGCAGCCTTCATCTCTGCAACCAGATCTACATCTAACACTGAGCAAGGCCTGCTGATAAGCACAGAAAAAGGGTGACAAATTGACGAAGGAATAGACAGTATATAATATAACTAGATTGTTAAACAATAGTAGTACACGTTAAGATGTGTAGATATATGGATACATGGGTTGAACTTATATAATAGTAGGTTGTAGAGAGATGGTTCATGATAGATCATATTTGGCATATTAAAGATACAAAACCTGGCACTGGATAGACCAGGGACCTAGGGGAAAGCCGAATACTACTGTTCTGCTATCATAAGCAATCAATTAAATGACTCCTAGTGATATTCTGCTATACTGACAGATTAGTTTCTTGCTCACTGTCTTCAGAGAAGCTTCCTCCTGCAATAGATGGTAACAAATACGAAGGCCCACAGTCAGAGAATGGGAAAAGAGTGAAAGACCTTGAAAGACATCACTGAATTCTAATTGATTTGTCCCAATTAAGTCTCTCCACTCAGGCCTCTGTAAGGTACTAAAAAGAGGAGATTTTTATCTAACAATTTGTTGTTAGCACTGATTTTCTTTATCCCTTCCTTCCTTCCTTCCTTCCTTCCTTCCTTCCTTCCTTCCTTCCTTCCTTCCTTCCTTCCTCCCTCCCTCCCTCCCTCCCTTCCTCCCTCTCTCTCTCTTTCTTTCTTTCTCTCTTTCTTTCCTTCTTTCTTCTTTTAATCTTTGTCAACATAAAAAGGTAGCTCTAATTTTAAAAGGAATAAAGGATAGTTTATATTGGACCCAATTTCAGTGACCATACCCCAGGAACAATGGTTTAGTTTACTCCAAATTCCATGTCTATTATAGAAGCAGCTTCATGAATTTTTCAGTTTCACAGAACAAAGAATGCCATAAATCAAGGCAAGTTTAAAATACATTTGTTGGCAAAGAAAAAGAGTTCCACCAAAATGTGGGGAGCTATACTATAGAACTAAAATGCTATATAATAGCATTCATAGGATTGGCAGAAGCTAATATACTGTGTTTTATTTTTGTTTTTTGTTTGTTTGTTTTTTTGATAGCATCTAAGAGTTTCTTTCTTTCTTTCTTTCTTTCTTTCTTTCTTTCTTTCTTTCTTTCTTTCTTTCTTTCTCACAAGGTAGGAAGAGGGGAAAGTAATGGTTGTTGTGGAAAGCTGAAATCCAATCAAGATAAAATAATTAATTTAGCCTTTGAACTTGCAAATTTCTAATCTGTCAACAGTATTAGAATTGCTGGTTTACCTATGTGTGAAGACAGATTCCTCCCAGGAGTTTTTCATTCACAGCCAGACACTACTTATTTTCTGTTATTTTTATTCTCACCTATTGTTTCTATGATGATTTGAATAAAACTAACCCCATAGATTTATATATTTCAATGCTTAAGGAGTGACATTGGCATGATATTGTTGGAGTGGCCATGTTGTAGGACAAATGTTGCTGGAAGTGGGCTGTTCAACATTCTCTCTTCCTCTTCTAATGTAAATCTCATTCCTTCTCCAGAACCATGTCTGCCTGTCCACTACCATGATTTCAATAGACTCTGAAAGTGATAAGCCAGCTCCAATTCATTGTTTTCCTTTACAAGGGTTGCTGGGGTTATGACATTTCATCACAGCCATAGAACATTGACTGAGATAGGCCCTTCGTGTATATATAATAGTTTCCAGTTTTGTGATTTATGGAATTTCTCTATATGTGTTCCATATGCTTCCTTTGATGTTCTTTTTATTTCTTAGTTTGTTCTGTCCTATTCTTTCTTAATTTATATCATAATAATTATTAGTTTTTTAAAATATTTTTATTGGTGATGATGTCTGTATTCTAATGAGAGATAGAAATAAAGTGTGTGGATTTGGTTGGATGGGGAAGTAAGGACAATCTGAAAGGAGTTGGAGGAAAGGACTGTATCAGAATATATTTTATGAAAATTCTATTTTCAATAAAAAATAAAACAAAAAGAGAACATCTGATGAAGGAACCAAGGATTAGGACATTAATTCATTTCAGTTAGGTGATCTCTTTCTTAATTATTCAACCAGTCAGATATAACATTAAAATCGTGCCTAGTAAAAAAATAATTTGGGTGTGCAAATTATAAAGTCACTGTTGAGTAGAGTCATACTGAGGAAACCACTGACATTGGTCAAGGCTAACATGGAATTGCCAATTACCCATAAACAATATCATTGAGTAATTTTATTTGTATACTCAATATTCTTGAAACCAAATTTGCAATACATAATAAGAGCAATAACAATAGCTAGTCTATCTTATATATCTAGATTTTCCAGATCTTCCTCTATTATATCTTTATGCCTTATTCTTGCTAATAATTTTAAATTTATATAGTCTAGGAGAGAGACTAGCTTCCAACACACCCTAGGCATGTCAAATACCTACCTGCTTTGGTTAATATTATATTGGCTTCCATAATTTTAGACACACCCACACACGCACACACACAAACCAATGAAAAATTTGCAGACTATGTGGCTTCTAATAGGTAGCACCATGCTTGTTCTTCTTTCTATGGTAACTGGAAATTAAAAAAAACCTTATTATATTAGAAATTTCTTTCTTTAGAAAATGCTATTTTCCGGCAAAATTTTCTATGTTCTTTACTCGACTTCATCAATGGAACATCACCCAGATGATAGATACTTAAGTAATTAGGCTCTATTTTACACATCTTCAAAAATACATTTATGAGCAATGCACTTAGAATTTTTACTACTTATCCTTTGCTACATCTAAATAGCTAAATATCACCACTATAACAAGTGAGCAAGATTGTGTAAAAATATTATGCTAATTAAAAAACCCTAATCATAAGTGTAAGAGAGAAAATAAAATAATAATAATAAATGAATGGTACATACATGCAAGCTTTTTCTTATATTCCTTACTTATGGAGATGTTCATGGCAGCCCTTGGCAGGCATAACTGTAGCCACAAACCAGGTGCCAGAGTTATAAGGATCTCCCCCAGTAAAACACTGTTTCTAGTAGAGCAGCTGCAATTGTCTATGCCAACTCATTAAGTCCATAAAAATGTACTGTTAACTTTGCAAGTACATTGGACTTATGCACAGGCCAAGCAGGTGCCATGAACGTGAATGTGAGAAGAGTCAGGATTCTTGCATATTTGCTCTATTCCACAATTTTGCTGCTGGCTGAGCCCTTCCAATGAGTTTCTGCATTCCCTTTGCAATCAGACAAAACCCTAAGTATGAATAAAGCCTCATGAACTTAGTGTCTCCAGTCTCCGGTGAGGCTTTCTGTACCTTGAATACTCTCTTAATGGAATCAAGGCTACATGTTTAGTGGTATTTTGCCTGTCCTGGGCTTAAGCATTTATTATCATGTATTTTAAAACTTGTGCATTCCTTTTGTATATCCTTTTGTTTCTTTCTTTCAGCCAAGACTTCCCATGTAGTTCACACTCTCTACTAGTGATTGAATAGCTAATGTGGTTTCAAATCCTCAGTGATCCTCATCCTTCAACTTCTTCAGTGTTGTCATTAAAGACATTCACCACCACCAATTATGCTCTTCATAAGAGCTCAGGAGTCTCAGATGAAATCAGGCTAAACTTATATATGATTAAAGAGGACTTAGTGACTCCAGGGAAACTTTCATCCCCTGGATACGCTGATTGGAATGAAGCTGCATGTTTAGTGGAAAATTGCTTGACATGGGTTTATCAGTGTAAAACTAGAAAACTTGCTCATGAAAGCAATGCATAGAATTTTGCTGTCTACATCTAAAGCTTGCATCTGCCCTCACTAGTTATATCAGCATGTATTTGGCCTCATAAAAAACCATTCACTTCTATGGCACATTGGGATGCCAATGAAAATGTTGATCTCCCCTGGAAAGTGACTATAGTTGACCACAATGGCACTTTAGCCCCATTGCTGCAAGAGCTGGAGATCTAAATTTTTCTGTACTAATATGGAAAAGAGAGTAGAGTGCTTTCTGCTACATGTCAGAACATGGTTTAGATATTCAACAACTCAAAAATAACAAAATTACTAAAATGTATGAAAGTTAACAAAATGATGTTGAAGTATTTCTATAGGTTGTCATATGTATATTTTTGTGGTTATGAATTTTATAATTTTTAATCACCTAGACTGACAGACTTTTATAGTTCTATATGTAAATCTACTTGCAGCTATATCATAACATCTAAACTGGTTAAAAACTGCTAGAAAGTAGCATCACAAGCTATGCAGAGGTTTATGCCATAAAAACATGAGTATTTGGTTTTTTACCATAAAATATTACTAATAACTATGGAAATAGTAAGTGGTATAAAATATGCCTAGTAGTTATGATAATTAATATTGTGTTGAACCACATATGCATAGTAACTAAATATCACAGCAAAGTTTCAAAGAACTGAGATGCTATTAAAATGGTACTACTTATAAAGATTCTGAATTCATTTTTATAGTATCTTATACTAACTCCAAGAGCATGGAGTTATAATTATTAAAAGACCAATAGAGCTACAGACTAACATGATGCAATACAGTGTGAGCATTGATGGAAAGTGATGAGACCATGAGAAAGGCCATCACCCTCTTCTCAGTGGAGAGTCGTCTTAGGGGTAGGATGTCCTTGGAAAAGGGTAAAATGATTGACTTTTTTTTGTTACCACAGAGCAAAGCCTTATTTTAAGGAAGATGGATAATCAAGAATGTAGTACATGCTTGCGGTTCAGAATATAGGGACACATATCCAGGGAATATAACACATGGTTTTCTCAAACATAAAAAAATGCAAACAAAGACCTTTTATGTATTATTTTCTGCTTAAAATGAGTGATTATCAACATTAATTCGTACAATGTGAACTAAAATTGCACATTTTAAAAGGTATGAATGTTAAGTTATGAAAAATTTATAAACTCAATATACATATGGCAATAACATCTTTAACAGATGCTATTACTGTTCCTCAGATCACCTCTGAGCCTCTGATCTCTTAGAAGAGTTTGTTTTCAGCAAAGAATTTGGATGTCAATGGTAATGTTTTTGTAGGGCAGACAGCAATCTAGCCTTTTTCTCTATAGCACTAAACCACTCCTCACTACAGGTATTTGCATTTTTGTTCCAGTAATCTCAACACCTTTTTTCCTACTTAATTAATACTTATTAACATATTAAGTTACTTACATCTTAATGCTGTTTTTTTAACTCTTTGATAGACCTGTTTTGATCCATCACATTAAAATGACATTTTAATGCTCATGTAATAGTATGATTTGTGCCATTTATAAACAGACATGTTTTATTTCCACTTTTCTGAAAGATTTCATGAACAAAGAATTTTCCTCCTAAACATTGCATCAGGGCCCTGGATCTAACCCCATTTAGAAGTTTTCTATCTATCTATCTATCTATCTATCTATCTATCTATCTATCTATCTGCACATATATAAAAGTAAGTCTCTCAGAATTAAAATATTAAGCTCACTTGAGCCATATTTACATTTATTCTCTTATACAAATTTCCAAATTGCCATAAAGACCCAATTCTGTGAATGGTATCCTAGTCTACTGGGATGTGTAATGTTCTTTTTGAAGCCTTAGAGGGGCCTTTCTTATCCATAATGATTTTCCTGACATGACTCACTCCATACAATACATGTGCTCTATGGTAGCATTATTTGTCATACTAAAAAAACATAATTCTATATTTTACAGGTAAAGTATTTAGAGAAAATTAAAAACCAATGATAGCACTTAAAATGAAGATACACTGGTCTGATGGTGCTTTGTTATTGGTATAGTAATTCATTACACTTCAACCTACACCAATTTGATTTGAAAGTTTCACTCATCAGCCTCCTTCATTGCATATTTGTACTCTTTTGTAGTAAAGTTTTAATATTTTCAATATTGTTAAGTTAGTAAGAATTGAAAAACTTTTACAATCCTTAGAAATTAAGTTTACTTTTTCTCAAGAAAATAGGATTTCTCGCAGTGCCTTTATGCAAAATTCTTTATCTGAGAGTGTTTAGCATTACAAAAGCCTCAGAAAAGTCATATAAAATGAGTTTTTCTAGGATCATTGAACTGGTGAGAGAATTAAAGGATGTGCTAAATCCATGTCTATCAAACAATATTCATATTACTTACATCTCATATGAGAAACTTTTACAATTAACTCTGGGTAATTAAACAATTACAGTGAATGAGGAAAAGTAAAAATCTGAATATATAGTCATTTGTCAGGTAGGCAGTAATGTGAAACCCTCCAAGGGACAATGTTAGCTGATACTAGACATAATAGCAGCACATTTGACAACAGCACAAACAAAATTATGATATTATACATGATGAAACACAATATAATGCAAAAATATATTGATACTGCAATTTCAATTACAAGAATAGAGGACAATCAGAGCCTTACCATGAAGACAAATATGCATATAATAGAAATGACTGTGATACCAAGGAGAGTTATTTGCCATGTCATGGAATAATTTAGGCATGTTTGATTTCAATGTTATAGTTTGATGAATGACAGCAGTGATAATGACACAATAATAATAGTAGCATGTGAGTTGAGTTGAAATTTCTCAATTCCATTATCGGAATCAAACTGCACAACTCAAAAGATATAAAACATTTAGAGCATAAGTATAAACAATATGTGGCGGTCTTCTTTCTTCAAATAAGGTCGGTTTGACCCAACAGTATGTCTTCATAGCATTTGTTTCTGTCATTTAGGTCTTCTGGAGCAAAGAACACGCCTCTGGGCTTTCTAGGTCAGTACCCTAGATGTGTTGTATTTCAAAGTCTCCACATTTAAAAAGCTGAAGATTTTTCATTTATTATATACTTTGATGACAGGAATATCTATATATAACTAACAGATCTTGGTTATCATTAGGTATTTTGTTTCTAAAGAATAACAAATTAGGTTGTAGAGATGCTGAGCAGCAAAAAGCACTTGCTCTCCAAGCATGGGATTTGAGTTTGTTCATCCACTTGATGTAATAAGGTGGCATTTATCACATCACTCTATTATGTAATAGGTGTTTTCACTTATCTATAATCCAATATTGGGATAGAGACAAGAAGAAACCAGAAAACTCAGTAGTCAGCCGGATTATATCATTCTCTGTAGACATTGTCTCAATCCCTGACATCTTGCTTTGGAATCTTCATGTTTGCTGAACAGTGGTATAGAGACTTGCCCTCTCATAAGTCTGTCCTGATGTGTCCTGGGTACATACATGCTCACTATACACACATACACCAAAATGAATGAAAATGTATATTGCTTTATGATCAGAATTTTCTAATTGTATATTTGGATGAAATATATGCTTCCCTACTCTAACCTTATCTTCTGTGCCTACAGAAGCATTTATTGTTGGCTATGTGCAACAAACACTTTAAGAAAACATAGGCATTGTTGTTATGATACAAAATGTTCTCTCAGTAGAGAATTCAACTTCAGGAAATAAATTTTTAGTATCTCAATATTTCAGGCAAATGTTATCTATCAAAACTACTAATATTTTTATTTTTGTCAGTGATGGAAAACATAACTTAGACCAAAGCAATAGTATTATAATTGCAGGTAACTGAGCTAGCGATTCTTCTAAATATGTACCTTCTTTTTTTTTTCTGAGGTTGTGCACTAAAAGACAAATGGGTGAGCATGGAGGCAAAATCAAAATTAATGTTAGATTATTTAATACCTAACTGAATTTTATTTTTTCAAGTTAATGGAAATACATATTTATTAAGTAACTTTTAATATCAGATAAATAAAATTTATAATTCTCCTTACAGCAAATATATAATATCAGTGCTTTGGCCAACTTAATTTAAAGTCCCTTTATCATAAAATATATGGTTTTAAACTTTACTCAAATTGAATTTATAATCCCTATTACTTTCCTGCATATACATAACAAAAGAGTATAGTAAAATTAGCAAATACTAAACTATATTGTTAATTTATCACTTTTTGTGGTTTTTAGAAATAGTACACACACTTAATATATGTTGATTCCTTGGCTTATTAATTGCAGTGTATGATGCAACAAAATACAAAACAAATGCTTTTGTCCATATCTACAAGATGGCAGCTAGAGATTAGGACTCAATACTGACAGTCAACTACCCTACAAGCTATTAGCATTACATCATAATATGCCATCAAGGCAACTTTGTTATACTGAAACAAAATCAAAATAGAAACCATCATTTGTAATTTTTTATATGAAATGTGACACTTCAAGTGGAAATAAAAAAAATTTTGTCTATTTACTATGGAATGCATATAAAATTTCAATTTTTTGTTATACTGAGAAAAAAAAAAGCTCTTCTATGTTGGGAAAATAATGCTTCAAAAAATGATTAGTAGAAAAACCTACCAGTATAATGTTTTGCCCTTTCAATACCAGCAAATTTGGGGACATACTGAGGATGATGTTGAAACATCAACAGGTGAAATGTACAAATGTGTCCTAAAGAAATCTTTTCTTATGATTAGAAATAGGTTTGAAATGAAGTAAATGGATTGGAGATTGTCACAGCTGCTTTCTTGAGTCATGTCATGGGCATTTTTTCTCCATCCCCATCCACTAGATTACTGAAATATAAAATTGCATTTATAATGTGCAAGACAAATATGGATTGAACAAAAGAATGTTTCTCCTTTTGAGCTACAGTCTTATTTTAGATTTTTATGTGAATTCAAATTAATTATGGAGGAAGATTCTCTATAACAACAGTAACAAGTAAGATGGGTCTTTTGTTTCTGATCATGATGATGTGGATAGACTAGTCTCACCAGATAAAAAGATGGAACAAAACTAACTTCAAAGTGCCTTCCATACATTAGTCAACATATCAGAGTAAGGAAGGATCCCACAGTCATAACAAATATAATGAGCCTAGACTATGTCCTGAAAAGTTTCCTACCAGACCAGGAAAGAGGAAGACAGGAAACAGGGAAGACAATAGAAGTACTTATGCTCAAAATAATTTGAGATTATGTTAATGAAGTTTAGAATTATTAGGGACATTTTATAGTGAGAAACAGTGTATGTGGTTAGAGATGCACTGGGTAAACCCTCAAAACACCTTAGGATTTTGAAGGACCATCCAGGATAAGACTCTGAGAAAACTGAGCTGCCTGGCAACTTCAAATGATAAATGAGTGCACGAAACTAAGGCAAGCACTCAGAGGGGTCTTGGAAAATTTGTGTTGGCACCAGAATCACAGAAGAGTGGCAAAGACTGAGTTCTCCAGTTGGACCCTGGCTTACAAGGATGATGAACTAGTGATGGATCACAAGAAAAAGTAAAGCCCACTAACAAATATTATCATATTACAACCAAACTACTTAGCTGCATCCTAAAAAAAAAAAGGTCAATGTTATTTAAAGGAATATTAAAATATATTGAACTAAAAAATGTCAAACTACAATATCTCACATTTAGAGATTAAGAAAAGAGGAAACAATAAGTTGGGACATCTGACAATCCTTAGGAGAACAATAAACAATAGAGACCACCTGAATAGTGATGTGGATGATAAAAGTAAGAATTCAGTTAAATATGTGCTGTGTAGTACCAATAAATATAGTATGATCAAGATAAAGAGAAAGAAGATGTAAAATAAATATAGTCAAAAGCCAGGTATGAAAAAAAAATATATTAAGGATAAAAATTCCCCTGAATGTAAATAACAACCAGACAGCAACAGTAAGAATGGGGAACCTGAAAAGGGTGGGTGGCTTCATAAACTAACAAGAAACAGTAGTGGCAGAAAATAAAGTTGAACAGAAGGAAGGACTAGTATAGAGAAGATAATAGGAAGGTAGAGAAGGAGGGAGATCACTGTACCAAACATTGCCTCACACATTGGAAATATAGATACACCGACACAGAATTGAAGCATAGATAGGCAGACACGGGAGTGGATACCTGAATCTTTGGTAGGATCCAGAAGTCAGTCAGCTCTAAACTGTAATTGAAGAATTGCTGGAGGCTCAGAATAGATAAGTCTGAGAGTGAAAGAGTTTGGGATGTTTTCTGTCTTTTTCTCATTCACTCCCTGAAGGTCTAACAGGTGATCACAGTAAGGAGCAGAGAATTCTTTTCTGCTCTCTACAGGAGGGGAAATGGCCACTCAAACTATCTGAGCACCTGTTTTTAATAAGTCTTACCTCAGAAGTCTACTCAGATTTTATCAAAACCTACCTCCTCTGGCTGAAATGTATTCCTGCAGTTCAGAAACAGATGCAGAGGCCCACAGACAAACATTAGGCAGAGCTGGGGTAATCTTGCAGAAAGACTGAAGAGCCAGAGAGGTCAGGAACCAACAGAATCAACTAACCAGAGTATATATGTACTCACAGAGACTGATCTACAAACTAGAGAGCCTGCATGGGACAGACTTAGGGTCCCTACACATATGTACAGTTGTACAGTTTGGTTCTCATGTGGGACCACTAAAAGTAGAAGTAGGGCTGTCTGACTCTGTTGCCAGCCTTTGGATTCTTTTCCTCTACCTGGATGGCATTGTCTGGACTTATCAGAAGAATGTGGGGCCAGTCATACTGCAGCTTGACATGCCATGGCAGGTTGATATCCTCCCTTTTGCTTCAGAGAAAGAAATGGTAATATAGGGAAATAGGAGGTGAAAGGGAAGGCCTGGCAAGAGAATAGGAAGGGGAAGATCTGATCTGGAATAAAGTAAATTATATATATATATATATATATATATATATATATATATATATATATTGAAGAGGAAAAAAAAAAACATTCACTTCTACCTAAGGCAAAGAAAAGTCTGAGTGACACTTTCAGAATAGATAATGTAAGAGTAAAGTTTCAATAAAAGACAAAACTGACATATGCCCATAGACCATATCTACTGCTTTTCTTCTCTTATTATATTATGCCTAGATTTACACACACAGACACACAGACACACAGACACAGACACACACACACACACACACACACACATGTGCATGCATGCAAAACAAATAAATAAAATAAACAAACAAATAAAACCAATTATGACGTATGGAGATAGGGGCTAGGGGCAAAGTGCCAGTATTTAAAGATTTGAAAACAGAATAAAATATGATCACAGTTGTACTAAGGAAGAAATAATTAAAATAACTATTTAACCACAACAAAGGAGATAACATGAAAGAACTGATGTGTTTTTTAAGCAAAGAGATAATAAGTAACCCATATCCAAAATGGTCCAAAACAAGACAACATAAAGAGTATATATATATATATATATATATATATATATATATATATAATCTCAAATATATCAAATATATAAACAGTTGGAGCTACAAAATGATGGGACTCCTGCACAGGCTATGTGAATAGATGAAAACCAGACTAAGAAAAGCATTTGCTGGATAGTACATAGAGCAAAATGAACTCACAGGAATTGCTAGCAGAAATGCAAAATGATAATGCCATATAGGCACTTTTGATAATTCCTTAGAAAACTAAACACACCATGACTATGTTATATAGCAAACAAGCTTCTTGGCATTTACCAAATTAGGTTAATAAACTTTACCCCCACAACACCAACAATAGATATATAAACTAAAGAACATCCAAATAACTAATATTATAAAGTGCTAGAAGAAATGAACTATCAAGTTAAAAAAAGTGTGGAGGAGACTCTCCTGCATGCTAAATAAGGAATAGCCTACCCGATCACAACTGCATATGTACATGACTCTTCTCACCTAAGTATACAGATGTATATGTATGGCCTCCTTTGTCACTGGAGCAAACTTTAGTACAGGACTATGCACACAGGTCAAGAAATGTATATCATGACTCTCTGAATGCTCAATAATGCTGTGTTACCTCTGAGACTAAGGACCTTGGAAGCTCAACTGACTACAGCATCTTTCCAGTCATTGGCATAGTTCTGCATAGGGAATGAAGCCAACTCACTTGAAAGCACAGTGAAAGAAGACAGCAAAAAAATTCACAAATTTTGCTAAAATAGCATATGTATGTCATATATATTTTGTTTTACTTTATTATGATTTTGAAACTCTGAGTTGATTTTATGACATTCAAAGCTTAAGGGCTTCTGATCAGTTTAACTGTCCTGTGTAATTTAATATGTGTTCCTCCCTACAAATCATTACTTTATTATTTCTGTAGAGTTCATTTCTTAAGAGATAAAATGTATTTATAAGGTTCTTGGAAGAAAAATAGCTGACAATCTCCATAAAAATAACCAGAAAAGAATTATTGAAGGGAGTATTTATAGAGGTATAGCTTGGGTTAGATTAGACAAGAAGTCTTGAAGAAACTAAAAATAGGGGTCACAAGAAGTAAGCCCTACTTTAAAATTCCCAGCATAATAGTGGAGGAAATCTAATAACTGGGGTAGAGATGTACAATTCTTAGAAGAGATATAGCAAGAAAGGCAATAACACAGGAGACAATGATGTTCTGTATGTAAGCAGAACCCTATTAAATTACCTTTCATTTTTTTACCAAGCAGATGGATCATTAAACAACCCAGTGTATTCAAAACAAGTATGTACATAGCATGTATGGTATAATATAGCTCTAAATATTTAAAATTTAATTCCCATGCAGTAGGTTTGTATAAATGGATACAATGTGTTAAGTGAATCTTTTATCACCCTTCATTCCTTGATTTCACAAAGTTCTTTGAAATTTGAGCAAAAATTATTTGAAGTTATTTTTTAGTGACTTGAAAACCAATGTTAATATTTTTATTGAGGTATTATTTTATAGATGTGATAGTTGACAATGGGCAGAAATATTTAAGAGTAAATAAGAACTGACTTAGTAAAATACCATGTAATATAACTAGGACCATACAAATTCTTAGGTGTCTTTATTTATTGCTGTTTTTTCACCATTTAGGGATTGTATTTTTCTAGTTTTCCATCAAGAGATGACTGAATAATAAAATTATAATCCACACATTGGCTTTTTTCAGCCAGTAATAAAAAATAATTATGAAACATGTAATGAATTATACATGATATTTTATATCTCCTCAAATTGGTAACTATTAAAATTCACATACTATATATATTAATTATATAAACCATGCTGACATACTTATTGTAAAGGTAGAAATTATTACCAACTTAAAAAGTTGAAAGAATTTTACAGGAAAATCTAACTTAGCCTTTTCCATGAGAAAAGAAACTGTGACACTGGATGGATTCATCTGAGGCTATACGAATCCATGTCCTATAGTTTACCAGCATCTTGAGCAATCGTGCATGCAGAGACCAAGAGAAGCTGTATCTTTCAAAATAGCATGTATTCTGTGCTTCCCGTAGTTTATTGTTAAGGAAAGACTGAAATATACCTTGGCATCTCTTGAAATAAATGTGATAACATTTATCTTGAAATGAAAAATTAAAAACTGAATAAGAAATAGCTTACAGTTGTATTGCTTGGTATTCTGGTGGACCTTCCAACATTGGGGATAAGAGGGTGTTTCTGACTAAGAAAAAAGTTTAAAAAAGAAAAATAAAAAAGAAAGAATTCCAAAGAATTCATGAAAACCAATGAACTATGGTATGGGTGAGAATAAGGATAAGGAGATGCAGACTTGTTTAGAAGTAGTTTCTTGGGCCTACTCTAATTTGTCAGACAATCTATATTTTTCAGGATACCAGCAGTCCAGTTCAGTAGTGTTAGGCTACCAACTAAGAATCAGTAGCAGTGGCATGATCCAGGAAAAGGCTGCATGGAATCTGCCAAATTGGCATGAATCAGAGGAAATGCCCAGGGTTAGCTAGGACTCCAGGAGAACTTCTCTGCCATGTCCCTCTCAATGATCACCATTACAATAATCAGCTAAGGGGAAGACAAGAGACCAATGAATCATTACTAAGCTAGCTATGTAAGCGCATCATCACTGTCAGTTGAATCTTATTTATATTTCCTCCAAACATTACATGTCCTCCCATGGGTCTTGCCTCAGCAAAAATAAAGTGAGTAAACCTCACCCTGTGACTCTCTATCAGCAAAACACCAGGAGTGTCTGATATATCCAGAAACTTCTACTTCATTCATCTTTTCCTCTTAGCCTTTTTCTCTACACCCAACCTTATGTTTATGAGAATTGAAACCTGCTTATTTAAGACTTACTGACTAATATCTACATGTGTATGAATGCATACAAAATTACTTTTTAGAGTATGGACTATAGATCATTATTATAGCTCCATTCATTTACCTGAAAATTCATATCATTAAAAAAAAAACTAGGTAAGATTTCATTGTGTAAATGTGCCATATTTTCTTGATTTTTACATTCCTTTATTTGTACATTCCTTGTGTCTAGCCTGTTTCCAATTTCTGGTTATTGTGACTAAAACAGCAATGAACATTGTTGAGCAAGTGTCTTTGCAGTAGGATGAAGTATCCTTTACATATATTTCCAAAAGAAGTATAGTCAGATCATGAGGTAGTATGAACCTACATTTCCAAGAAGTTGCCACAATGACTTCCATATTAGTTATACACATTTGCATTTATAGCAGCAATGCATGAATGATTCCCTTACTTCACACATTCTCCAGCATGAACTGTTATTAGTTTTTTTTTATCAATCTTGGCTACTCTGACAAGTGTAAAGTAAAGTCTCAATTTGTTTTTGACTTGTATTTCCCTGATGACAAAAACTGTTGAACATTTCTTTAAGTGCTTCTCAGGTAATGCTTTCCTCTCTTGAAAATCATCCCTTTAGATCTACATCCATTTAAAATGATTACTTGGTTTTAGGGGGTTTGATTGGGTGGTTGTTTTCTAGTTCTTTATATATTTTGCATTAGTCCTCTATTCAATGTGTAGTTGGTAATAAATGTTCTTCAAGGCTGCGTCTTTGACACAATGATGCAGTCTACTGCCATACAGAAACAGCACAGTTTCATGAGATCCCATTTATTAATTGTTTATTTTAATACCTGTATCAATGGTGCTCTCTTTAGAAACTCTTCTCTGGTAACAATATGTTCAAGACTATTTCTATCAGTTTTACCTTATCATGTGTTATTTTTTTAAGGTCTTTGATCTATTTGAAGTTTTGTGCCAGGTAGTAAGTAAGGACCAACTTGTGTTCTTCTACATGTAGCCATCCAGTTAGACCAGTATTTTTTTTTTTTCACTACATATTTCTGATTTGATTTTTAAATATCTGATTGTCATTCAGTGGACTTAATTCTTTGTCATCAATTAGATCCCATCAATCATTATCTCTAATTTTATGATTCAATAGCATAATTTTTCTGTTACTGTAGTTTAGTAGTACAGTTCACAATAGGAGATTGCGATACCTTCAGAGGATCTTATATTTTCAGATTATATATTTATTAATTTAAGCTAACTTGAACTTTGTTCTGTTTCCATGTGAAGTTTAAAATTATGCGTTCATGTTCTCTGAAGAAGTGTATAGGGATTTTAGCGGGTATCGCTTTTTGCAGTATGATCATTTTTATACTAATCCAAGAGCATGGGCAATCTTTCTATTCTCTAATATCTTCATCATTGTTTTTTCTTCAGTGTCTCAAACTTTATCATAGAAGTTATTCATCTTGCTGGTGAGAGTTACCTCAAAATATTTTGTTTGAAGCTATTGTTTTCTTTTAATTTATTTATTTACATTTTAAATATTATCCCCTTTCCTGGTTTCTCCTCCGAAACCCTGACTCCTTCCCCTACTCAATAACCCATCCACTTGAGCCTTCACAGGACCAAGGACCTCACCTGCCATTAATGACCAATTGATGGCCATTCTCTGAAACATATGCAGCTAGAGCCATGGGTCCAACCATGTATATTCTTTGGTTGGTGGTTTAGTCCCTGGGAGCTCTAGGGGTACTAGTTAGTTAATATTTTTGTTCCTCCTATGGGGCTGCAAATTCCTTCAGTTCCTTGGGTTCTTTGTATGGCTCCTTCATTGGGAATCTTGTGCTCAGTCCAATGGATGGCAGTAAGCATCCACATCTGTGTTTGCCAGGCATTGGCAGGGCATCTCAGGAGACAGCTATATCTACATCATAAGGCTTCTGTCAGCAAGCACTTGTTGGTATCGACAATACTGCCTGTTTGGTGATTGTATATGGAATGAATCTATAGGTGGGCAGTTTCTGGATAGTCAGTCCTTCAGTCTCTGCTCCACACTTTGGCTCTGTAATTCTTTCCATGGGTATTTTCTTCCCATTTCTAAGAAGGATTGAAGTATCCACATTTTGGTGTTCCTTCCTCTTGAGGTTCAGATGGTTTATGAATTGTATCTTGGGTATTCCGAGCTTCTGGGCTAGTATCAACTTACCAGAGAGTGCATATCATGTGTGTCCTTTTGTGATTGGCTTACCTCACAAGGATGATATTCTCTAGGTCCATTCCTTTGCCTAAGAACTTCATAAATTCATTATTATTAATAGCTGAGTAATACTCCATTGTGTAAATGTATCACATTTTCTGTATCCATTCTTCTGTTGAGGGACATCTGGGTTCTTTCCAGCTTCTGGCTATTATACATAAGGCTATTATGAATATGGTAGAGCATGTGTCCTGTTTACATGTCAGAGCATCTTCTGGGTATATTCCCAGGAATGTTATTGGGTCCTCAGGTAGTACTTTGTCCAATTTTCTGAGGAACTGCCAAACTGATTTCCAGAGTTGTACCAGCTTTATGTTGTTATTGAAGATAAGCCTTAGTCCATGGTGATCTGTTAAGATTCATGGGATTATTTCAGTTTTCTTGTATCTGTTGAGGTGTGTTTTGTGACTGATTATAAAGACAATCACAATAAATTCTGAAGAAGGTACCATGAGGTGCTTAGAAAAAGGTATATCCTTTTGTTTTAAAATAAAATGTTCTATAGATATATGTTAAATCCATTTGTGTCACAACTTCGGATAGTTTTATGTGTCTTTTTTTAGTTTCTGTTTCCATGATCTGTCCATTGATGAGAGTGAGGTGTTGAAATCTTCCACTATTATTGTATGAGGTGTAATGTGTGCTTTGAACTTTAGTAAAGTTTCTTTAATGAATACGGTTGCCCTTGCATTTGGAGCATAGATGTTTAGAATCGAGAGTTCTTGGTAGATTTTTTCATTTGATAAGTATGAAGTGTCCTTTCTTATATATTTATATTAGGTTGAAATTCAATTTTATTTGATATTAGAGTAGCTATACAGCTTGTTTCTTTGGACCATTTGCTTGGAAAACTGTTTTCCAGCCTTTTACTCTGAGGAAGTGTCTGTCTTTGTCACTGTGGTCAGTTTCCTGTATGCAGCAAAAAGTTGGGTCCTGTTTAGTTTACCAGTCTGTTATTTTTTGTCTTTTTATTGGGGGAATTGAGTCCATTGATATTAAGAGATATTAAGGATAAGTAATTATTGTTTCCTGTTATTTTTGATGTTAGAGTTGGAATTATTTTCACATGGCTATCTTCTTTTAGGTTTGTTGAAAGATTACTTTCTTGCTTTTTCTAGGATATAGGTTCCCTCCATGTGTTTGAGTTCTCCCTTTATTATTCTTTGAAGGGCTGGATTTGTGGAAAAATATTATGTAAATTTGGTTTTGTCATGGAATACCTTGGTTTCTCTGCTAGGGTCTGACCAGCAGTCCCTCACAAAACCTGGTTTCCCTGGGAGGTAGGCTGGGGATCATTTGGGCTAGCTGGGAGAGAAAAAATAAGACACTGAGTCAGTTCTCCAGTCAAAACATGTGTGCTTCTTTACTTAAAAATCTTTCTTGGTTAAAAGAGAGTGGAAAAGGGTAAACCCTGCCATCCCTTTCCCAGGGCCCCTGGCTCCCTGCTGGTGAGCACATGGAGCTGCCTAGAGCAGCTGTGAAGGAGGACTTCTTCCTGGGAAGACCAGGCAGTTCTGGGCAGGGCAGCAGCTGCATAGAAGGGGGGCTGTGGTAGTTGCATAACAAAAGGAGCCAGTCTAGCTGGAAGTGGCCTGGAAGCCCCACCTCAATGGGGGCAGGTCTGAATCCTGGAGGTTACATCTTGCCATCTATGGTATTTGAGAGTCTTGCTGGGTATATTAGCCTGGGCAGGCATTTGTGTTCTCTTAGGGTCAGTATGGCATCTGCCCAGCATCTTCTGGCTTTCATAGTCTCTGGGGAGAAGAAGTCTTGTGTAATTCTGATAGGTCTACCTTTATCTGTTACTTGTGCCTTTTCCCTTACTGCTCTTAGTATTCTTTATTTGTATTGTGCATTTGGTGTTTTGATTATTATGTGTCAGAAGGAATTTCTTTTCTGGTCCAAACTATTTGGACTTCTGTAGGCTTCTTTTATGTACATGGCCATCTCTCTCTCTCTCTCTCTCTCTCTCTCTCTCTCTCTCTCTCTCTCTCTCTCTCTCTCCCTCTTTTAGGTTAGGGAATATTTCTTCTATAGTTTTGTTGAAGATATTTATTAGTCCTTTAAGTTGGAAATCTTTACTCTCTCCTATACCTATTATCCTTAAGTTTGGTCTTCTCGTTGTGTCCTGAATTTCCTGGATGCTTTCGATTAGGATCATTTTGCATTTTGCATTTTCTTTGATTGTTGTGTCCATGTTTTCTATGTTATCTTCTTCACCTGAGATTCTCTCTTCTATCTCTTTTATTCTATTGGTGATGCTTGTATGTTGAACTATCCCTGCATTATAGGTATGGTGCCTACTTCATTATGGTAGATGATCCTTTTGAAATAGTTTACAAGTGTTTTATTTAAAATATTTATACCTATATTCACAGTGAAAATTATTCTGTAATTCTTTTCTTTCTTGGTTCTTTATGTGCTTTGGATGTACTGTTATCTTTGGCCTTGCTTGTATTTTGAATCCCTGGATTTCATCAGTGCCTTCTTTTATATTTATTTTTAATTTCTATTTTTACTTTAGATATTCTGTCTGACATTTATATAATTTTGCTAAAGTATTCTTAACCTAGTTGTTAGCCTATGATTTTCTCAAAGAATCAAGTTTTCATTAATTACTCATATTCTTATGTTTCAATTTTTATTGATTTCATCACTGAATTTCATTTTTTCTTTCTATCAATTAATTTTGTATATCTTTTCTTTCTTTTGTCCTAGAGTGTTCATTTGTGCCATTAGGTTAATAACTTGAGATATCTAATATATATATATATATTAGATATCTATCTGGGCATGTTATATATTCTTTTACATTCAATTCTTAAAAGTCTATAATTTCTTTTTAAATTTTTCTATCGACTCATTTTTCAGTCAGTATGAGTTGTTAAGTTTCCATGAGATTATAAGTTTTTGGTTGCTTCTGTTGTTGTTAATATCCAGCTTTAATACAAGGTGGTCTGATAGGATGTAGGATATTGTTTCAGATTTGTTTTTTGGTTGTTTTGTTTTGTTTTGTTTTGTTTTTAATCTGGTGAAACCTTCTTGTGTCTAAGTATTCAGTCAACTTTTGAGAAATTTCTATGAGCTCATGAGAAGAAGTTTTCATGCTTGAGTTAAATTATCTGTAAATATCTATTAGTTCCATTCAACTTATGATATCAGTAAGCTCCACTATTTCTCTATTTAATTTTTGTCTAGACAACCTCTCTAGTGATAGGAGTCAGTACTGTAGTCACTTGCTATCACACTGGGAAGGCCAGTACATGATGTTGAATACAGTAGTGTTTCTTTTATGGGTTCCTTTTGGTTCATAGATGTTTAAAATTGCAATATCCTCTTGGTAGATTTTTTTATTTGATGCATATGTACTAACACTTATGATTTGTTTTGTTTTCAAGTGTAGTTTGTCAAGTATTAAAATGGCTACTAGCTTGTTCCTTAGTTTTATTTGCTTGAATATGATTTCCTGTCCTTTTTCCTTGGAGGAAATATCTACCCCTGATATTAAGATGCATTTCTTAGATACAGGAGAAGGATTGCTCTTGTGTTTTTAAATTTAACATGTTAATCTGTGTCTTGTTATTAAAGAGGTAAGTCTATTGATTTTGAGGCTTATCATCGAACAGTGTTTGTTGTTTGTTGATTCGTGTTATTTCATTATCATGGTGTGAGGTTTTTAACCACTCTTTTTATTTGCTGGTCTGAAGTTATTTATTCCTTGTGTTTTCTTGGTTGCGGTTAACCTCTTCTGGTTGAAGTTTTCTTCCTAGTGCCTTTTGTAGAGCTGGATTCATAGATACATACTTTTTCTATTCTGTTTTATCATCAAATGCCTATCTTATAATCAAATTGGCTGGCATCCTTGTTGTCTTAGAGATGGTAGAACATTTATCTAGGCACTTACAGCTCTTTTCCTCTTCCTTGAAGAGTCAAGTGTTATTGTAATATGTCTGTCTTTATGTGTCACTCTACCTTCTTCCCTTGCAGTCTTTAGTAATCTCTCTTTATTCTGTACATTTAGTATTCTAATTATTATGTCACATGGGAAATTTATTTTCTGGTCCAGTCTATTTGATGTTTTGTATGCCTCTTATGGTTGATAAGCACTCCTTCTCTTAGATAGGAAAATTTAATTTTAATATTTCTTTGTAAATATTTCTGGGGTTTTGACTTGGATTTCTTTTCCTTCCTCTATTCCTATTATTTGGAGGTTTGGTCTTTTTGAAGCATAGGACAAAGCAATGCTCCCAGTTAATTAGTTCTTTGCTCTTTGTAAATTTTGCACAAAAGCAGTCTGAGTCATTTATAGTGAATATGTATGTAAAATTGTGATGTTTCTGTGAATAGAATGAATCACTTATGTTGGCATAAGTTATATTTAAAATCTATGAGTATACTGCACTGGAAATACTCTCAATTTCCCTTAGTAACTATTAAACTATAAGTTATTTAAAGCAAAAATAATATATTGTCATTGTATGAGTCTTCTAAAAGTAACCAATAAACATTTTAATCCTTTGAATTATGAGACTTCTGTAACATTAGAATACTTGACCTCTTTTGTTTGCTTTATACATTCAGTTTCCTAATTAAAAAGTAAGAAAGAAAGAATGAAAGAACAAAAGAAAGAAAGAAAGAAAGAAAGAAAGAAAGAAAGAAAGAAAGAAAGAAAGAAAGAAAGAAAAAATAGAACAACTTATTGGATATACAGAAATCTTGTTTTGCATGAGTGATGGCTAACATTGTCAACTTGACGGCATCAGAATCAACTAAACCCCAAACAGTTAAAAATACCTAATATGGATTTTCGTGATGGGAATACTTAGCAGGAGAAGACATAAACTAAATTTGGATCACTTAAGGTCATATGACTTACCGTAAACCCTAGCAAATCTGGTTGCAACCTGTATAAAATATCATTGTACTAATAAACTTTGGCCTGCTTGCCTTCACATTTGATAGTAAGCTAATATATTCTGCTGATGAGGCATGCCTTTGCTTAGGATTTTAAATGTAGAATGAAGATCTGCTTAAGATATCCAGCCTCATGGACCAAGGGTTTTGTCCTTTATATTAGAGACAACCCTTGTTGAAGTGGTCAGACCAGAGTCTATAAGCAATTCTTAAAAGTACTAGCTTGATATATATATATATATATAATCATTAAATTATCATATATATATATATATATATATATATATATATATATATATATATCCATTTTTATTCTTCTAGAAAACTCTAATACTGTGACAGTCTGCATACCTTAGCATTTTCCCAAGCATTAGCATGATTGACACCATAATGGTAGTACCACTGAGTCCATGACAATGGCATGTATACAGCAACACTAGTCAAAATAAGAACCAAGACCTAATCCATCAAAGCCCATAGTTCTGGGAAAGTTCCTAAATGCACTAACCTTGCTTTTCACTTTTATATTTCTGATTCTGTTTAATTATCTTGCTAACTGGCATGGCAATGTATGATGTGGTTTTGTGCCTAAAATTCCAATCTGAGAAAGGCTCAGGGCTGCATTCAGTCTAGAATACCCAGTACAGTTGCCAGCAAGCTAGATAATAAAGACTCTATTGACTTGAACCCATGTTTGTGTAGTCTTCTCTGGTGGATACCTCACAATAATACAGCATACATGACTGTTCGTGGGTGATTTAGACATGCTACTGTGTTAATATTCAGTTCTATTTTATTGCCAACACAGTTATTCCTGACATAGTTTATCACTACGTCTTATATCAAGGTTAGCATTGTCATATTGTAGTTATTTTATCTACAGTTCATTTAATTTCAATATTCATAACATGCAAAGACAATTATTCAAGAGAACAAAGATATTAGAGAGTAATTTTGTGTATAACTTATGTTTTAATTAGATGTGTGTTTATGTGTATCTAGTAAAGAATCTATGCCCAACATTGTGATTCTTACAGTCTAACCAGTTTGGTCCTCACAATCAGTATAGATGAAAACGTATTTGTATTGTAGTTTTTATCCAAATTATGATGTGTATTTTGTAGAATATTTTCCTCTACAGAGTAAGTATTG
The DNA here is from genome assembly GCA_902729485.2 of Mus minutoides. Taxonomy (NCBI): domain Eukaryota; kingdom Metazoa; phylum Chordata; class Mammalia; order Rodentia; family Muridae; genus Mus; species Mus minutoides. The sequence continues at coordinate 15,499 of CACVCL010022137.1, read as the reverse complement.
AGTAATGAGTTGTACTTTTCATTCATGTCAGCCATCTTAGAAATAAGGCCAATAGTTGATAACTAAATTCTTTTCATTCATTTTTATCACTGATGTGTTATTACTAAATTTTAAACTCATTTTCAGGAAATATTCTTTTTTATTTAATATTTTATTGGATATTTTCTCTTTCTGAATGAAGTATTTTTTTAAACTTTTTTTTTCATTAAGTATTTTCTTCTTTTAGATTTCAAATGCTATCCCCTTTCCTAGGTTCCTATCCAAAACTTCCCTATACCTGCCCCCTCCCCCCACCCTGCTCCCCAACCTATCCACTCCTGCTTCCTGGCCCTGGCATTTCCCTATACTGGGGCATATAATCTTTGCATGGAAATATTCTTATTCATAAATAATGATTTAACAATAGAGTAGAGTAAGTTTATTTTAAAATATTGCTTTAAAAATATTTGGAACTATAATGTCTCAATAGAGAGAATGATAGTTTTCTCTAGAGAAAAATTCTATTAAAGTGAATATATGTGAAAAGGAAACTTTGTTGTATTGACATAGTCTAGTTTTCACACTGGAGAGGCTGAAAACTCATGAGCTATCCATTTCATAATGCTGGATGTGTTAGCAGTACCTGAAAACCTAGAAGAGTTATGGGCTTCCAGTTAGTAATGGAAGTAAAAACGCTGGGTATTGATATAATCAAATGATGGTTACAAAATGCAACAACAATATAGAAACGTTCACAAACAAGAAGCAAAAGGAAATTTAGAAAGAACCATGATTCCTTCCACAGACATCTTTATATCCAAGCCAGTACTTGCAGGTTCCCCATACACTAGGTGAGAATCTTTGCTCAATTAATTCTTCCAATATATGCTTTTGCAGTCATGGCCAGAGTCCATGAAGTTGACCATCAGTGTTAATCATCACAATGTTAATAATACACATGTGTGTATAGATGGATAGGTGATAAACATAAATGTCAATAGTTTTAGGAATATTTTTGTTGCTTAAGTTTCTAAAATAATAGTGAAAGTACCACTTCAGCTTTTCCATAGCACATTGTTATTTTTGAAAACCTGAAAAGTATCCATTGACCCAGTAGAACGTATGTGTGGTGTTTTGAATTAAAGTTTCTGTTTAAACACAGAGTAAAAATCAAATGTCATAAAATACAGACATATTTCTTATGAATTACTAAAGTCAGTAGTGGACAGTTTCTTAGAGAAAGTTAAATTTAAAAATAATTAAAGACTTCCATGAAGAATGAGAAAATTTCTCGAACTAGCATTTAACTGTATAGTATTAAATTATAAAAATTAATAGCTGATGTGGGTTTGCACATGCACACACACACACACACACACACACACACACACACACACACATGCAAAGGCTTTATAAGAACCTGTACTCATTATTTATTATTTTTTACATGCCCTTTGCCATCCTCCTAGAATAGCCTGTAATTTACATTTATCTTCTTTAAATGTAAAGACAAAAATTTTGGTGATTACTTAGCTCTTTGTATTTGACAGAGTTAAGCAACTGTAATTTATGTAAATAATTGTTAAGTGTATTTTCTTGTACCACCTAATATAGCTTCAAGAACTTTGACCCAAACAACTTCTTACATCCTCAGAACTGAATAAGAAAGATTGGCTCTTATACTGGTTTTATTTTATAACAATATGCAGGCAGTATCTTTTTTTGTCTGTTCAATTAATAGCAGAAGAATTTCATGTCACTAGCATGAATATGATTTCAAGAACCCATGGAATATGCTCAAGGACATTAACTGTGTCATCTATTTCTGTCAAGCAGAGAAAGCTACTTGATTGACTTAACTTACAGCACATTTACAAGTCTTTTTTTTTTTTCTTCTTTATCTTAATTAGATATTTTCTTCATTTACATTTCAAATGGTATCCTCAAAGTCCCCTATACCTTCCACCTGCCCTGCTCCCCAACCCATCCACTTCTGCTTCCTGGCCCTAACATTCACCTGTACCGGGGCATGTGATCTTCACAAGACCAAGGGCCTCTCCTCCTACTGATGGCCTACTAGTCCATCCTCTGCTACATAAGCAGACTGAATGAACTATTTGGCTTCTATAAGAGAAGTCAATTCAAGTCTATTGAAGGATCTCAGAGTCTTTACAGAATCTTATAAAGAATTACATTCTTTCTCAAATCTATATAGGACTTGAGACCATATAACTTACATTTTTATATAATTTTTTTTTCTTTTTTTTCTCTCTTTTTTTCTTTTCCAATATGCCTGGTTAAGTTTTTAATCAGATATTTTCTATATTTAAATTTCAAATGTTATCTCTTTTCCTATTTTCCCCTCCAAAAATCCCCTGTTCTCTCTCCTACCTCTGTTCTTCAATCCATCCACTCCTTCTTCCTGGCCCAGGCATTCCCCTATAATGGGTCATAAAACCTTCACAAGACCAAGGACCGCTCTTCCCACTGATGACTATCCTCTACTACATATGCAGCTAGAGCCACAGTCCCTCTTTGTTTTCCTTGATTGGTAGTTTTTTTTTGTTTGTTTGTTTGTTTTGTTTTTTTTTCCCCAGGTAGCTCTGGGGTTACTGTTTAGTTCATATTGTTGTCCCTCCTATGAGGTTGCAAACCCCTTCAGCTCCTGGGGTACTTTCTTTAGCTCCTTTATTGGGCACCCTGTACTCCATCCAATGGATGGCTGTGAGCATGAACTTCTGTATAAGTCAGGCATTGGCAGAGCCTCTCAGGAGACAGCTATATCAGGCTTTTGTAAGCAAGCTTTTGTTGGCATCTGTAATAGTATCTGGGTTTGGGGTGGTTCATGGGATAGATCCCCAGATGGGGCAGATTCTGGATGATCATTCCTTCAGTCACTACTCTGAACTTTGTTTCTGTAACTCCTTCAATGGGTATCTTGTTCCTACTTCAAAGAAGGATCAAAGTGGCCACACTTTGGTCTTCCTTCTTCTTGAGTTTCATGTGTTTATCAAATTGTGTATTAGGTATTCTGAGCTTCTGGGCTAATATCCACTTACCATTGAGTACATATCACTCTTTACACAATATTTTTAAACATATATTTCTCTGGTAATTGCTTACATACATACATGGCTTTTGTGGTATTCAATTTTTATTGATTCTTCGTAAGTTTCACATCATACACCCAAGTACCACTCATCTTCCCCTCCCTTTCCCTTGTATCTTTGCTCTACCCTTGCAACCTCCCCCCAAAATACACACACAAAGTAAACTAAAAAAGCAAACATATTTTAATCATAGTCATACTTTCCCCAAAGACTTTTCCAAATACATCCGATTCCCACCTTCATGTGGTTTTCATTTATTTAATTTTGTCACACGTTGAGGCTAATTCATACTTCCTTGGTTGTATCTTGACTGATCTTGTTGGCTTGACCTTGTTTAGATAACAATATGTGCCATGAGTTGATAGGAGTAATAGCCATGTGCGGTTTAGGAAATAGCACTTCCTAGCACACCTTTCCAGCTTCTGCCTCTTATGCTTGTTCTTTTACAATGTTCTATGGACCTTGTTTGGTCAGGATGTTTAATACTGAGGGGTTTATGAATGACAATCCTAAAAACACATTTAAGAATCAACACATCCACAGTTCTTAATCTCAACATCTTGACCAGTTGAAACTTTTTATTGCTCTTCAAAAATGTAAGAGGTTTCTCTGGTCAAAATTTGGAACAGTGTTAATCTATAAGCATATATATTTTGGAAACAGTTTGATATGCCCATTTAGAGGAACAACAGTATTTCCCCTATAGCCTAAAATCTCTAGGTACTGATTGTGACCATGATTATAGAACATGGCATGAATTCTTTCTAGTGAAGTAGACCTCAAAGTCTATCAAAAAGTGGTAGATTAGGCCGGGCGTGGTGGCGCACGCCTTTAGTCCCAGCACTCGGGAGGCAGAGGCAGGCGGATTTCTGAGTTCGAGGCCAGCCTGGTCTACAGAGTGAGTTCCAGGACAGCCAGAGGAACACAGAGAAACCCTGTCTCGAAAAACCAAAAAACACACAAAAAAATCCCCAAACAAAACAAACAAACAAACAAACAAAACAAAAAGTGGTAGATTACTGTCTTAACCTTCATGTCTCTGTTTCACCAGCAGTCAGCTCTTTTCTGGTAAGTTATTTTGTAAGATACAGGGATCAGTACTGCATAAGACCAGATATTTTCTTCTCAGTGACCATCATAACAATTTCTGGTACTAGTTACCCAAGAAAGACAAAGGTCAGCCCCATTTGACTTATGTATATCCTGCAACTCAATTGTGTTCTATATCTTCAGTAATAGGGACTTAACTTTTAGTAATGTTGGGCAACCAAGATCAATGCTATACTGTTTTGACATCTTTGCACCATTGAAGCCTCCTTATTCAGTAGCTAGTAGAGAAGTATCCTCTATGCCTTGCACTAGAATTTTCATTTAATATCCCATATTTCCTGGGGGAAGTATTGGTTACCCATGCATGAAATCTATGTTAAAGCATCTTTTTGTTATATTTGAATAAATACTGGACTCCAAAAAGCATTCCTCAACACTACTGAGCTGTCCAGTGAAGCTTGGGAACAACTGACAGATACAATCATTCTTAAAAGACACAGTCACATTTTTGTAAAACCGCAGAGCTCTCAGTATGACTTTATTCCACCTACTTTTCATTATGTGCTATTCCCAGTTGAAGACATTCTATTATAAATAGGAGTTGTGTGACTAGAAAAGGATATTATTAGATAATTACCATTTATCTTATCATATGTTAATTCAGGATGGCTTCCCTTCTGTTTCTGATACATAAATGACACTTTTTTTTTTTTTTATCAGAGAGTTGGATAAATATTCTTTTCAAGGTAATCTGCAGCTGATTCTGCAACCAACTCTTCATTTTTTCACATAATGACTTTTGTTTGGAAGTTAGAAAACAACGTTAGTCATTTTATTACCAACTATTCTTTATTTAAGAATGTTATATACAATTTCAGCAATTTTTCTACAAAATAGATCTCATATTTTCTATATCCTACCTAGAATAAGGTCACAATGATATGAGAAAAACCTATGTGCCCACATACTTATCCACAAGCACTTAATACTCAACGGTTACTTTAAAGATATAACTCATGATTCACAGGGCATGCTTTAGAAGACCTTAATATTTTTTCTCCCAATTTTTTTTAAAAACACAGTAATTAAAATTTAAACCATAACTATGCATAACCACATTCAAATATTGATTCTTCAGGTAAGCCATTGGGAGAGTGAATAAGGCAAAGAAGGACAGTGCTTACCACTGAGGCACTACTACTATGCACTGTGTGAGAAAGATAAAGAATCAAGGTAAGGGGGATTAAAAATAGAAACAGGTGGAGAGAGTAACTTGCTACCAGAGGAAATCCACATGAACAAATTTGGCTTAAGATAAACTATGAATACTGTAAAAAAAAATATCCTTGTTTAGAACAAAGAAAGACATTTTATGCAAAGCCACCAGTATATACAAAGGCCTAGGCAACAGAGGAAATATAAAAGATGAATAGGCAACAGAGAGACACTTGGTCAGGAAGAAAAAGAAGCATGTCTTAGAGGATGAGTGATAACAGTAAAACAGATTGATCAAGGGTTGAAAATAAGATAGGCTGCTATCTTTGATATTTTTGGAAAAAAAAAAACTACTTGATTTTATCTATGTGTATAAGTGTTTGACCTACATACATCTACCACTTCGATGCCTAGTGCCCTAGAGACCAAATAGAAGTATCAGTTCCCTTGCAACCATAATTATAGAGATGTGATAGCTGCCATTTACATGATAAGAACTAAACTGGGTCCTCCAGAAAAACAAATGGTGCTCCTAATCACTAAGACATCTCTTAAGCCAAGAACAGGATGATTTTAAAAATAGAACAACCCTCACTTTGAGAGTTTAGTATCTAGGCTGCTCTTCCAGAGAACCCGTGCTTGATTCCTACAATACATATGATTGATCACAACTAACTCTAAGCAAATTTCCTACAAACACAATGCCTTATTCTGGCCTCTGTGAAAACTACATCCTGAATCTAGTACACAAAGAGATATGCAGGTAGACCATAAAATTATATATATATATATATATATATATATATATATATATATATATATATACACTGGCTTCCCTCTTGTTTCTCATACATATATCACACACACACACACACACACACACACACACACACACACACACACACATGCCTCTGCCTCTGCCTCTGCCTCTGCCTCTGCCTCTGCCTCTGCCTCTGCCTCTGCCTCTGCCTCTGCCTCTACAAGTACTGGGATTAAAGGTATAAGCCACCACCACCCTCTGAGATGATAATTCTTAATCTGTGTGGAGCTTCATTCACAAATTCTGTGGAGAAAAAATATATATTTTTTCATTCTGAATGGATATTCATCTGCATGCTTTATTTTTTATTTATCATTTTACAATATTTTTATTATTAAATAGTCTTTTCACATAGAAGCTATGACCACCATAAATCCTGGATTCATTATCCTGTACTCTAAGATCTATCTGTGCTAAGAAGGGAATAATTGGAAGTCAAAATAGTGACAGAGTTGCAAACAAGGTAATTGAATTCATGGATGCATTAGTTTTTGGCTACATAATTCTTTCTAAAGGCATCTGCTTTTAACCTTACCCACAAAGAGGAATTACTTTTCTCATGCTAACAGTAGTTTCACATCTCAAAATTAGTCAGAAAGTGATGTGAATAAGTTAATGAGACTCAAGTCACAGGCAATTCAAATGTAGTGCTTTTGGACAGAATGATAAAGAGCTTATTAGAAGGAAGAAAATTGACTTATAGTCTCCCTAATTTACTGTTGAAAACTGCATACACTAGGACTAAATTTATTAGGAAGAATTCTGATAAACAATTTTGAGATATTACTATAGATTAGGAATATGAGATGAAAAACATGAAACCCACACAAAAATGTGTAAGATTAGACTGCACAACAAATTTGGAATCCAGAGGCTTAAAATGGCACTTATGAGACTAAGTACATTTAAAATACATATACTGTTTTAGTTTTATTTCCTATTGTTGTAATAAATGTCCTGACAAAAATAATTTAAGAAGTAACTTATTTGGCTCAATTTTTTCATTATGGGAAGGCAGAACAGCAGGAGTATGAGAGAAATGGTCACAGTTGAGTGGAGAGAGCAATGAATTTATGCATGGATTTTAGCACTAGATTGACATTTTACACACTTATACCATCCATGGTGCCTGTACAATATAATAGTACCATTCACTGTGGACAAGATATCCTGTTTCAATTAATATTATCAAGATATTCTTTCATAGACAGACATATAGCACAATCAAATCTAGACAACTTCTCATTCAGTCTTTTCCAAGGTGATACTAGATTGTTCAAGGTGACAATTAAAACTAATCATCTCATGTACATACAAACACCCCTAACACACACACACATACATACACACACACACACACACACACACANCACACACACACAAAGAGAGAATGGGAGAGAGAGCAAGAGAACAAGGTTTTCTTCAGTACCCCAATTATATAGTTGGACATGATGAAAGTTTTTGTTGTTGTTTTTGTTTTAATAGAAATAGAATCACTTACCCTATAAAACAAAAGTACAGAAGATGATTTCCTAAAGAGAACATCAATGTTTCAAGCTGTAAGATCTAAAATTGATAAATGGGACCTCATGAAACAAAAGTTTCTATAACATAAAGGACACTCTCAATGGGACAAAACAGCAGTTTACATACAGATTTGAAAAGATTTTCACTAACTCTACATCTGACAGAGGACTAAATTCCCAAATATATAAACAATTCATGAGTTTAGATTCCAACAAATAAAACAATCCAATTAAAATGTAGGGTACAGAACTAAACAGAGAATGCTCAAAAAATAATCTCAAAAGCCAGGAAGCACTTAAAGATAGGTCCAACATTATTAGTCATAAAGAAAATGCAAATCAAAATGACCCTGGGATTCCTTACTCCAACCAGAATGGCTAAGATAAAAAACCTCAAGCAACAGCACATGCTGAATAAGATGTGGAGAAAGAGGAACTTTCCTTCATTGCTGGTGAGACTGGGCACTTATACAACCACTCTGGTAATCAATCTGGTGGTTTCTCAGAAAATTGAAAATTAGTTCTACCTGAAGACACAGCTATATTACTCCTAGGAATATACCCAAAAGATTCTATACCATACCACAAGGATATATTCATAGCAGTTTAATTTGTAAAAAAAAAAAAAAAAAAAAAAGATACTGAAAATGTGGTTCATGTACACAATGGAATACTATGTAAAAAACAATAAAAAACATCCTCCCACTTCCCCCGCCTGCCGGCAGGAGAGGAATAAGTGGGCTCCAGAGTTCTTCTGCGAGTATCACTTTATTAAATCCATGTGGAGAAAGAGAGAGGCGAAAGGTAGAGCGTTCCTAGAAATACCTATGTTCACACATACATCAGTGTGACGTATGTCGCTTGGATTGGTTGGCGGCTCTTGCCCCGGGATTGGGCGGTGACAGATGTACGCGTACTAACCCGCGCGGGCGCGGACTCCCGCGGTGGGCGGTAACTTACGTGATTGCGTCACGCCTGCGCACTGAGTTTGTTTACAACCGTCACTAGGCAGCTGCTCCCGCTCGGGATGCGCAGCGGCTTGGCTTGGGGAGGGAGCCCACGGCTCCTAACAATACTATCCAGTTATTAAAAACAAGGACAGCATGAATTTTGCAGACCAATGAATGGAAACACAAAATATCGCCCTGAATGAGGTAATCCAGTTCCCCAGAAGACATGCATAATATGTACTCACTGATAAGTGGCTATTACTCAGAAATTACAGCATTCCCATGATACACCCTACAGACTATAAGAAGTGAAATAAGAAGGAAAGTCCGAGTATGGATGCTTGAATATTACTTAGAAGAGAGAATAAAATAGTCATAGGAGGAAGAGAAATGGGTAGGGAAGGGGTTTGGGGGGAATTGGAGGGTCAGGATCAGGTATGGGGAGATCCAGAAGAATGGGTGAAAATTTTCAGCTCCTGAGGGTAAGGAAGTAGGAGGGAGGTATCTCTAGGAAGTTCCAGGGACCATAGATAAAAGAGGCTTCCAGGAGTCAGTGTAGGTAAGCTTAGGACAGTTGTCTAAAAGTGGGGATATAGAACTTGAAGTGGTCACCTCTTGTAGCCAGGCAGGAAGTAACTGTAGTGATAAGGACACCAACTCACCAACAAAACTTTCGACACAAAACTTGTACTGTTTAAAAGCAATTCAGGGACAAAAATGGAACAGAGACCAGAAGAATGATAAACCAATAAACAGGCCCAAATTGAGACTCATCCTATGAACAACCAAACACCCATTCCTGACATGATTAATGATACTTTGTTATTCTTGCAGATAGGAGTTTACCATAACTGTTTTCTAAGAGGTTCCACCCAACAACCAACTGAAACAGTACAGACACCCACACCCAACCATTGGATGCTGCTCAGGGACTCTTATGGAAGAATTGGGGTAAGGATTAAAGACAATGAGGAGGATAGGAAATCCAAAGAAAGATGAAGAGAGTCAACTAACCTGGACCTCTGGGAACTCTCAGAGACTGAGCCAGCAACCTGCATGGACTGAGGCCCCTGGAACATGTATGTAGCTTAGTGTCCATGTGGGTTTCCCAACAATTACAGTAGGGGCCTTCCCTAAAAACTGTATTCTGATGTGGAATTGGTTCTCATTCCCAAACACAGCTGCCTTGTCTGGCATCAGTGGGTGAGGATACACCTAATCTAATCTTGCAGAGAATTGTAGAGGTAGGAAAACTTGGGGGAGGAGCATCATCTCAGAAGACAAGGGTAGGGGGCTTGAGGAAGGCACCTTGGGGGAAAGGAGGACTGGGAGGTGGTCAGCATTTGGGCTATAAACAAACAAATAAGTAATTCTTTATCCTGGAGGATGCAATTGTCTGAAAACCACATTTTTAATAAATAAATTAATTAATTAATTTTAAAAATTAAATAAATGTTATTAATTTATTACACTATAATATACTTATTTTTGACATTTAAGTAGTATTTGTTTAAGGTACAGGATAATCTCTCTGCCCAATGTAATATGGAATTGTCATTCTGGACTGATATATTAATAAAATGAAAAAAAACTTTTAGGAGAAAAAAATTGTTCTACTAATGTGATAAACTATACAGATACATGTCTCTGATACTTTCAATTTCTTTTAAATTAAATTTAAACTGTTGTTCACTCTTATGAAAGGGAGCACACCTTGAAACAAATTATTTCCACACTGAAGCTACTCTGTCTTATATAATTTTATTTGCTTTCATATTAAATATATACATACAAAATATAAAATAAACTATAACATGATTGAAGACTGACATGTCATTTTTAAATTCAGATTTTTTTTCTTTTTAACTATCAATTCTAGGCCAAGTTTTTGATTGACTTCTCTATCATTGCTTATACTTTAGCAGACTATAAACAAAAAAAGAAAGAAAACAGCAGTTGAATTTTGTTATATTCCAAATAAGAAAAAAGCAACAGGAAGTAAATAGAAGAATAAGCCAAATACAGAAGAAAAGGGTGTAATGTACTAAACTTGAGAGACCAGGAAAACAGTCTTCATTCAATTATCTTGATTCCCTTCCTGTAACAACATAGCCATATTATCATAAAATGCATATTCAACCATCTCTTTAAAGAATAAAAAATGTGTGCTCTATCCACAGCTCCAGCAATAAATGCCATCTACAAATTTAAATTTGAGTGTTCACATTATACTTGCTATCATATAAAATCAACAATTTTTTAATTTAAATAAACACACCAGATGACATGGACCATGTACAGAAAGATCTAAAAATATTAGTAAATTTCCTAGTGAAATATACTCTCCAAGTTTTATTCCTTGCTATTGAACCCTAATATTTTCATGCCCATAACTGAAAATAAAACCATTCCATTGAAAATAAATCTATTGCCATAGAAGTGGGGCTTTATTCCTTGTAAGAACCTTATTCATAATAGCCAGAAACTGGAAAGAACCCAGATGTCCCTCAACAGAGGAATGGATACAAAAAAATTTGGTATATTTACACAATGGAGTACTACTCAGCTATTAAAAACAATAAATATATGAAATTCCTAGGCAAATGGATGGATCTAGAGGCCATCATCCTGAGTGAAGTAACCCATTCACAAAAGAACTCACATAACATGTACTCACTGATATGTGGATATTAGCCCAGAAACCTAGACTACCCAAGATACAATTNTATAGCTGTCTCAGGGGAAAATATACCAATGCCTGGCAAACATGGAGGTGGAAGCTCACAGTCAGCTATTAGATGGAACACAGGATTCCCAAGGAAGAAGGAGCTAGAGAAAGTACCCAAGGAGCTGAAGGGGTCTTCAACCCTCTAGGTGGAAGAATAACCATGAACTAACTAGTACCCCCTGAGCTCATGTCTCTAGATGCATATATAGAAGAGGATGGCCTAGTTGGCCATCATTGGGAAGAGAGGCCCCTTGGTCATGCAGACTTTATATGCCCCAGTACAGGGGAACGCCAGGGCCAAGAAGTGGGAGCGGATGGATAGGGGAGCAGGGCCGGGAGGGGGGAGGGTATAGGGAACTTTCTGGATAACACTTGAAATGTAAATGAAGAAAATATCTTATAAAAGTTGAAAAAAAAAAAGTCTTCACAATAGAAAATCATTAAAAGGAAGTGGGTGAGAAAATGGAAAAAAAAAAGAATTCTGTTTAGATTCTTTGTTCCATCCTCACTAATGAGATAGATATTGATTTAGCATCAACTTTTGCATTTTCCATGAGCAGATGAATAACTACATTACCTAAGTCAGAATATTGTTATTCTCTGCCTAATGAACACCAGGGAGATGGCCCCTAAAGAGACCTGAGTAAACTTTCCATCATCGTTTTTTGTCCTGCTGTTTAACTATACCAAGTAGATTATTACATATCATGATACAAATGTATATGTATATACTTACAAAATCTATGCCATCTTAGGCAATGTCAGTCCACTGTTTTTTAATTTTCCTTTTCATTTCAGTTGTTATGTATAGATGTGGATTTACTCTGTGATATATTAAATCTATTCTTTGGTCTTTATAAAAGCAATTGTGAATTTTCATCAATCTCCTTTCCGCACCAACTACAAGATGTCCATTAATTTTGAAATCCTACTGATCCTTTAAATTTTAAGAGAATTTGTCATATTAAGAGTATAGAGCAAGTTCCAAGACAGCCAAGGCTATACAGAAAAACCTTCCCCACTCCCGCCAAAAAAGATAGAGAAAGAAATTAAATAAACATAATGCACTATTAATATAATGAGGATTACTAAGAAGAAAGTACCTACTCTGGTGACATGGACAATTCAAGACCAATGGTTTAAGTAATAGCATTAGCATAGAGGAGAAAAGAACCTCAATTCAGTAAGTAGACAAAGATGGATGGGTTCGTAAGAGTTATAGATATTAGAGAATGTGGTGAAATGACATAAGTAGCTATACTTATGTGTACTGGTTTCTTGAACCTTAGCCTCTTCTATGAGGTATCTAAACAACATGAAAGTTGACAAAACAGAGGCTTCATATTTGGTTATTGAGAGTCACTTATCACAATTTAGAAATAGAAGATCAGCTGTGCAGTTGTGGTTCTCATCTTTAATCCCAGCACTCAGGAGGCAGATGATGGCAAATCATTCTGAGTTTGAAGACAAAGTGAGTTCCAGGGTAGCCTGGACAAGGCAAAGAAATCCTGTATTGAAAAAGAAAAGAAGACAAACAAAAATTAGGAAAAGAACATCATCTAGAGCCCATAGCTAGGAAATTCAAGAATTCAGGGGAAAATGCATTATTATATTTTAAAACTGTTTCTCTACAAATGTTCCTAACATAGTTGTAGAAATAGGTGATATGCGTTACTCCTTAAGATAAAACTCCTTGCTCATAATAGATTTAAAAATATGACCCGGCTATCCCATTTATCAGTCTGTAGTCAATGAAAATAAAAGCTTGACGAAGGGCCTCCTGACCACTTATTATTATTACAGTCATGTTCATGATATCTAAGATCTGTATTTTCATGATATCTAAGATCTGTATTAAGCTTTACCACTTGCTAATAGAAATATAGATATAAATACACAGTACATAAAATTCACTTCATATAAAAATAAATGTCCTTCCTTATTAAGGAACAAAATTCCAGTTATTTGCAATGTGTTTCATTGTATTTAATGAGGCAAACTTGACTCTGAAATGTAAGTACAGCATGTGATTCTAATTGCCAACCTGAGACTAGAACAATGAGACTATGAAGGGACTGTGAAAAATCAAGGGAAGGAGACAGTAGTAAAAGAGTTGCTCAAATTGATGATCTGTGTTGTATGGAAGATATGATTAGCCCACTTAGTTCACCAGTTTATAAAATTATTATAAGTTAAAAATGATAGTTAAATAATATACAAATACTTAAAAGTTATATTTTCATTTAGAATAAACTATTAGAAAAATAAGTAAATCCTTTAAAATATGTTTTCATTATTTGAATTTTCTGAAATATTGTTATTATCCTTTCAACATCTAAGGTATGAGAGTAAGTGTATCTGAACAAATAAATGTAATGGAAAATGTAACTTAATTTTTTAATAGTTTTTACTTCAATATTTATGATACCTTAAATAAAGGGAATCCTATGCAAACTGTGATCAGTCACTGATTAATGTTTTTCATTATATATCTTTATGCACATGCTAATAAACACAATTCTGTCTGCCTTCTATCTTGTTATGCTGCCTCTGAAGTCTAATATTACCCATGACCATTCATTTGAAGGCTGATTTTCATTTGCTTACACATTCATTTTTTTTAATCCTTTGAAGGTATCCTTTTTATTTTTCCATTCATTTTTTGTTTGAGTTTTATTCATAACATTCTGGAAACTTAGCTTCAAATATAAGAAGATGGTAGAACCTGCATCTTTTTAGTGTTCACATATGTACCAAAACGTCTAGAATTGTGCTGTCTTCATCACTGCAGAAGGCTTAGCAATTTTCCAATCACATTTTTAAAATTCCAGATATATTCCTTCCCTCCAAACAGGCTTTTATTTCATGTATGTGTTTTTCTAGGCACGTGTGTGTGTGTGTGTGTGTGTGTGTGTGTGTGTGTGTGTGTATTACAATATCTGTGCAAAAAACTCAACCTCATCATCACATTTAATTGGTAAACACTGTTATACTATATAAAACCCATTGATCTAAAGTGCTGTCTTGGCTTCAACATACACTAGTGCAATGAAGGCACAAAAGGTGTGGCAGTAACCAACCAATATCTTATTTGACTTAAGAATTCCCCCATGAGATGGAACTCATGCCCATCCCTGAAACAATGACCAAGAACCTGAGAATCAATATCCAAAGGACCTAGGATAAAACCAAATACTTCTGTTTATAAAAATAGAATGTCTCTTAATAACATTCTTTTGTACTCATGGATCAGTGATTTGATCAACCAACATCAGAGAAGGTTCCTCTTGTACAGATTGGAATAAATACAGAGACTGCAGCAAGCTGTTACACACAGAGTGAGAGATATTGAAGCATTCATCCATCAGGAGGATGTGGAAGAGGGAACATAAAGATCATAAGAGTCAAAAGGGATGGAAGACATTAAGACAACAAGGCCTTCTAACTCTATGAGAACAAAACACATATGAACTCATATGTATATGAATGTATGTATGTATATATATGTATATGTGTGTATATATATATGCATATATATATATATATATATATATATATATGTGTGTGTGTGTGTGTGTGTGTGTGTGTGTGTGTGTATTGTTGTATTGTTCTCTTTTTATCTTTGTATATTATGCCTTCAAGCTTAGGGTGTTTATAGGATTGATGAGTGTGGGAATGAGTGGGTATTTTTCTTGTATCTTTTCTTAGGCTCTTTCTTTCTGTTTGTTTTGTCTAATTTCAATGATATCCCTTTCATTTTATCTTATTATAATTTATTAATATCACATAGAACCGTGTTTGTTTCCTGATGAGAAAGAAAGAATGTAGAGCTGATTCAAAGAACAGTTTTCTTTAAAAGGAAAAAGAGAAAAAGAAAGAAAGAAAGGAAGGGAGGAAGGAGAAATGTAGAGAGAGACAGAAGGAGAAGATGGAAAGAAAGAAAGGAAGGAAGGAAGGAAGGAAGGAAGGAAGGAAGGAAGGAAGGAAGAAAGAAAGAAAGAAAGAAAAGAAAGAAAGAAAGAAAGAAAGAAAGAAAGAAAGAAAGAAAGAAAGAAAGAAAGAAAGAAAGAGGAAGGGAAGGGAAGGGAAGGGAAGGGAAGGGAAGGGAAGGGAAGGGAAGG
>CACVCL010022134.1:0-47697 GCA_902729485.2 Mus minutoides | reverse complement strand
ATATGCCCCAGTACCGGGGAACGCCAGGGCCATTACGTGGGAGGGGGTGGGTAGGGGAGCAGGGCGGGGATGCGGGAGGGTAAGGGAAAATTTCTGGATAACATGTGAAATGTAAATGTAGGAAATATCTAATAAAGAGAAAAAAATGAAAAAAAAAAGCACTATAATAAAATCCTACTAAATGAGAGCACGTGGATCTATACACCAGACTAACTCGGGGATATAAGGGTAGCGAGAATGTCTTCCCAAGAGATGAGTTCCTCTTGAAACTCTGTGTCTCATGAGAACTTTCAAGTTTTTCAACTTGTCAAGCAACTTCATTGGGATGTGTGTAACAGATTCCTAGCAAATGATTCTGGATTGCCTATATATGTGTGTGTGTGGTAACAACAAGATTTCATTTCTGTATTCAGATAGCATATTACAATGCAGACCTGACTGCTATGAAACTCAGCATGTAGACCAGAGTGGCCTCACACTTCATAGAGATCTGCCTGTCCCTGCCTCCCAAGTGCTGGGATTAAAGTCTTGGACCAGTGTATTTGGCAAGATATCCTATTTAAATAACTATATTTAAAATCGAGGATGTCAACTTCAGGAAGGGTAATTGAACAATGTATCTTAAATGGTGAAAGTGGGGCGGAAATGATAGAAACATAGAGATGCTGTACTGTGTTATCGCTGAACATGCCCTTCATCTCATGTATCATCTGGGAATATGGAGACAATGAAATCTTCCTATCTTATTTTACGTCAGTGAGAAGGGGGTTTGCCAGTTGGAGTTGCTATGAGGTGACACAGTGCCCACTGGCTCATACTTTGTGTGTGCACACATGCCTGTAGTTGTGGTGCTGTGCTAGGGAGGCCAAGCAGGATAATGGCTTGGTGATTGACTGCCTCAGGGCTTTAAGCACTTTGGGGTAGCTTGGCATTCTGGATGGAAGGAAACAGTAATGGGAGAAAAGGAAATGCTTTCACCAAATCAGAACTCCTAGACAAAAGGGAAAACTCTTAATTTCTCTTTCCTGTTTTCCTGCAGCAGACAGGGGAAGAGATGGTCGACTTCCTCCAGTCACCTCAGCAGCAGATCTGTGCTGCCTGCAGAATGTGGCATTAAGCTTGAACAAAATGGTAAGCCATGGATGACAGATCTTGAGTGTGATAATGGTCATTCACACCCTCACAGGAACAAACACAGCTGCAAGCCGTATCTTCAGATTGACAAAACTGGACCCACATATGCTGGTCTTGGGCAAATTAATTCTGGCTAGCACGGTCATCTATGAGGAAATCAGGTGTCTGCAGTGGAATATTTATAAGCCTTTTCAAACCCCTGCTCTTTGGGGGTTTGTAGCTCCCAGGTTTTCCCCAGTCTAAGTGCTGAGCTGAGTCTTGTTTTCCTGTGGGTATATGGAAATGGCAAATGCAGGGCATAATGCAGAGGAAAAGGCAGCTCCTTTTTGCAGATGGTAAGGCCCAGAGCAAGAACTTAGGACATACTTGCATTATAGATGATTAGCAGTCTGGCTAAATCAATAGTTCATGAATAATAATCAGTACAGAACCAAAATATGTTAAGGTTAATCTCTACCTAAACCCTCATTCTTATATAGATAAGTTTGGTAACTTTTCAATATCATCATTTCTCTAGGCCCCAAATTCAAATAAACTACACAAATGTTCTTGGGATGCAGAACGAGTCTCAGGGTGATGGTTGCCTGTTTACTAAGTAATCAGTCTTGTGCACACACACACACACACACACACACACACACACACACATACACACACACACACACACACACACACACACACACACACACACACACACACACTTCTTTAGAGGCAGGATCTCATCAGGTAGCTCCAATAGGATTTGAACTTCTTTCTTAGCCTCTCAAATGTTGGGATTACAACCTGAACCTCTGCGCTTGGTTGCCAGCTAACAGGTAATGAATGTAGCACTTACTTAATGAAAGTGTAGTTTAGGTGCTTCCTGAGATTGAAAGAGGAAGTTAGATAATAACCATGTCCATAGATAGATAACCAAGATCACATTTTCCAGACATCACACATGCCACAACGAAGTGATTATTAGATAAATAAACAACAGCAATAACACTGATAAATGTGACAACTATTAAATACATGGAGTCCTACACCCTTTGAAACGTTTCCTTGTGCATTTAATTCTCACCACCCCCCTAAAAGATTAGGTATAATTATTATGTTTCCCTTTACGAAAGGAAATTGAGGCATACAGCTGGGAAGGGTGGGAAGGCTTTGGTGATTTTAGATAACAAAGCCTAGAAAGAAGTCGCTGGGAGGTGACCTTTAAGCAACAGTCAGAAGGATGGTTTCTGTGTATCTCTAAAACGCACGCCTCCCTTTCTACTCTCCTCATCTCTGCACCACTATTGTTTGGTGAAGGTCACCAGATTGCTCGTTGTCCTTGCAAATACCTTCTACCTGGGTGCCCCTCCCAAAGCCTGAAGTGTGGCAGGACCTGGAAGTGACAGACAGACTGGCTAAATGCATTTGGCCCACTTGCTAGGATGTCGATTTTTTTTTTTTTTCCTGTATGTAGCTGACTGACAGACACTCCTGGAGTCTGAAAGACACAAAGCTCAGACCTGTAGGATGACATGATAAAGGGTAATGGCTCATTCCTGCACATTTGCCCACAGAGAGGGTGGTTATCTTTCTTATAGTCTGTCAGACCTAGTTATGCTGCTTGCCATTGAAAGGGACAGAAAATGACCCAGTGGTGGCAGCAAAAATCAGAACAATCTCATCTCTGCACAGAGCACAGCAACTTTCACAGCTATTTGCTTCCAGTAGCCCAGCCGGGTCCTCTCAGCAGCCTTGAAGAACAAAGATTGTTATGTATGATCCAGACCCCAGGGAAACAGAGGCTGAGCTGTGCTAAAAGTTTAGTCAAGGTTATACAGTTGGTGAGGTCAAAGCGAGTCAGTGCTTACACATTTGGGCGGGGGAGGGGGATGGAAACCTTGCTAATCAGGCTATCAAAATGTGTTTCATCACAATAAAAATAGTCACACTTGTCTTGGTTCATCCTGGCTGCTGTTACAAACACCACAGGATGCATGTGGCATGCAAACAATAGATATTTATTTTTCATAATCTCTAGGCTTGGAAGGCAGAGATGAAGTAGGCAGATATGTGGTGTCTGCAAGGGTGTTTCCTAATGATTTCTTCTCATCGGGTCCTTTCTATTGGAAGAGGTGAATGGTCTCCCTTGGTCGACTTTGATAAGGGCGCTGGTTTCATTTCCCAGACTTCCTCCCTTATTATCTCATAATCTCTCAAAGACACCACCTTCTAATACCATCAGTTTGGTGAGTGTCATGGTTAATCCTGATCAGACAACTGTGATAGGATTAAGTCATGCCTCAGGGGGCATACCTCAGGGTGTGTCTGTGATGACAACTCCAGGGATACGGAGGAGGACTCTGACCTAATGAATGGCTTAATCCCTCAATGAATTCTCAATCTGATGGCTGTATGCAGAAGGTGTGAAAGGTAGGAGGAAGACGGTTACCTGGGCTAGGAGTTGAGGGGCCGGGGTGAGAGGGAACACATCCTTCCGTGTAACATCCTGCCCTGGCTTCTTCCTGTGTATCAGGAGGTGAAGGTTCTCCTTTGCTATATGTTCTTTCTGTGGCAATGTTCTGACTGAGCATACAGAGCCAAGCAACTTTGGAATAAGCCCTTAGAAACCAAGCCAAACGAATTTCTTTTCCTTTGAGTTGCTTTTGACAACTAAACGACTAATTCAAAGGGCTATGGTGTTCACTTGAAGTCATAAATATCCACATCACAGACTCCTGTCCTTTATCTAAAATTCATTTCTGTTTTACATTAAAAATACATTTATTTTATTCCAATACACTTCCTGCCCCTACAAAGTTCTCACCAATTCCAGCAGCAACTTTGAAGTCCAAAGTCTCATCTAAATATGATATTTAGACATAGGCCAAGTGTGATTTTCAAGATGTGATTCTCTAGAAAATATTTTTTTCTACTAGCTGTGAACCTGTGAAATTATATGTTATAAACTTCCAAAACACAGTGGTAGGGTGACACAGGACAGAGACTGACATGCTAGGTCACTAGCGAGTCCCCAGCCTTTAGACTGGAATACACTGTTGTGGAAGGCCTGCTAGGGTGCTGGTAGCTGTGCCAGTTTGCAGGCCCACCAGCAATGGAGGAGTGTTCCCTTCCTCCACATCCTCACCAGCATCTGCTGTCACCTGTTTTATAGATCTTAGCTATTCTGAGGGATGTTAAGATGAATCTCAAAGTAGTTTTGAGTTGTATTTCTCTGATGGCTAAGGATGTTGAACATTTCTTTAAGTATTTCTGAGCCATTTAAGTTTCCTATTTGAAGACATCTGTTTAGATCTATACCTCATTATTTAATTGGATTACTTTTTTTTGAAGTCTAGTTTTTGAGTTCTTTATGTATTTTATATATAAAGGATATTAGCCCTGTATCAAATATGTAGTTTTTAAAAATTCCTTTCTGTATGCTGTTACTTTGTCCAAATAATGGTTTCCTTTGCAGAAGCTATTCAGTCTCATGAGGTTCCACTTAATTGCTGATCTTAGTGTCTGTACTAGTAGTGTTCTGTTCTGAAAGCCATTTTTTGTGCCAATGAGTTCAAGGTTATTCCAATCTTTCTCTTTTCAGGCTTAATATATCGAGTTTTATGTTGAGGGTTTTGACCCATTTGGAGTTGAGTTTTGTGCAGGGTGATATGTACGGCTCTATCTTGATTCTTATACATGCAGCCATCCAGTTTGATGAGCACTATTTGTGGAAGATGCTTTTCCCCCCTTAGTATGTGTACTTGACACAAGTTGGAGTTATCCCAGAGAAAGGAGCCTCCCTGAGAAAATGCCTCTATGAGATCCAACTGTAAGGCATTTTCTCAGTGATCAAGGTCATGCCACCCCTGGGCTAGTAGTCCTGGGTTCTATAAGAAAGCAAGTTAGGAGAAGCAAGCCAATAAGCAGCATTCCTCCATGGCCTCTGAATCAGCTCCTGCTTCCAAGTTCCTACTCTGTGTGAGTTCCTGTTCTGACTTTGGTGATGAACAGCAATGTGGAAGTGTACCAACTTGCTTCTTGGTCATGATGTTTTGTGCCAGAATAGAAACACTGACGAAGTGTGTATTTCTGGCATTTTTTTTTTTTTAAATCAGGTATCCATAGGTGAATAGATTTGTGTCTGTATCTTCAATTCAATTCCGATGATCAACATGTCTGTTTTTGCACCAATACCATGTTCTTTTTATTACTCTGTAATACAACTTGAAATATGGGATGGTGATACCTCTAGCACTTCTCTTATTATTCACAATTGTTTTAACTATCCTGTGAGTGTGTATGCATTTCTATATATGGCTGAAAATTATCCTTTCAGGATCTGTGAAAGGTTTGCTGGGTACAGTAGTCTGGGCTGGCATCTGTGGTCTCATAGAGTGTGTATATCTGTCCAAGACATTTCTGGTTTTAGAGTCAACATTGAGAAGGCAGGTGTTACTCTAATAGGTCTGCATTTATATGTTACTTGGTCTTTTCCCCTTGCTTCTTTTAATATTATTTTTCCCCTTGTTCTGTACATTTAGTTTTTTTGGTTACTAGGTGCTGAGATGACTCTCCTTTCTGGTCCAGTGTGCTTTCTGTTCTGTATGTTCCTTGTACCTTGATGGGCACGTTCTTCTTCAGGTTAGGAAAGTTTTCTTCCCTGACTTTGTTAAAATCAGAAGGGTGCCCTTAGTTTGTTTGTTTTTCTCTCCTTCCTTTATACCTATTATTCTTAGATTTGGCCTTTGCATATTGTCCCAGACTTTTTGGATTTTTGTGCCAGGAGTTTTTTCGACTTAACATTTTCTTTGACTGAGGTATCCATCCATTTCTTTTATAGTGGCTTCAAAACCTGAGATTCATCCCTTGTGTTCTGTTGGTGAAGCTTGCCTCTGTGGTTCCTGTTCAAGTTCCTAAATTTTTCATTTTTCATTTTTCCCTCAGTTTGGGTTTTCTTAGTTGACTCTATTTCCACTTTTGGTTCCTGAACAGTTTTATTCATTTCCTTCTATTGTTTATTTGTGTTTTTATAGGTTTCTTTCAAGAATCTATTCATTTTCTCTATAATGCTCATAAAGGGTATTTTAACATCCCTGTCTTGTGTTTCAAATACAGGGCCTACAGTAGTAGAGTTGCTGGGCTGTAGCGGAGGGATATTGTCCTGGCTGTTACTGATTGTGTTTTTATGCTGTGTCTGGTCATCTGAGATTGGGAAGATGAAATTTTAGGTGCTGATATCTGGGCTTGTCTTGGTTGGGTGGGGTGTTTTTTTCCCATTATTTCTGTTGTTTTCTTTAGTTTTTGTAGGGGTATAGTTGTGTATGGAATGAAATCAGAGAGTGGGGAGAGGCCATAGTAGGCTGACTGCTACAGAGTTGGAGGTGAGACTGGAAAGAGGCGAGAAAGGTAAAGATCCACAGTTAGATTGTCTACTGCTCTTGGTAGGGTCCTAGGTAATGCCTGCTCTATTTAGGGACTGGGATAAAGAGATGCGTGTGGAGAAGGAAGGCTGGTGTGGGCTATTTGTGGGCTCACTGAAGTTGTGGGCAGGGAGAGAGGAAAGGCTGCAGCAAGAAGTCTGCTACAGAGATGGAGATGAGACTGGAGGATATGTAGAGGTGATGATCAGGATCAGCCTACATGCTACCCTAGCAGGAAAGCTGGCTGGTTTTCAGAGAAGGCATGCTGGTGTTTGGAGCTGGAATGATGTGATGAATCGGAGGAAGGACGTTGGAGGCTGCGGTCTAACTGATCTGTTGGAAATAGGGGCAGAGTAGAAGGCAAGGCTGCAGGAGATGGTCTGCCACAGAGCTAGAGATGAGACTGGGGGTTGGATTTAAAGGAGATGAAGGACAGACAGGTGAAGATGTGCAGTTGGCCTATTTGCTTCTCTGTTGTGCTTCATTTATAAAGGGATTAATCTTGTTTGTGATATTTGCTCCATTAGCTTATCTCTTCCAAACTACCAAGTCCTAATACTATTGCTTTGGGGACTAGGATATAACTTTTAGGGGGAACAAAGACATCTAGAAGAGATCAGTCAAGTCCTGAATCCACAGCTTTGTCTTTGAAAACATGTTCCGTTCTAGTGTATACTACACACAAAATACTTAACACAGCTTCTAGCCTAAAGTAAGACTTTAACTAATGTTAAGACTTATAAGACTACAATTTTTTTTGGACAGAAGGAAATGAAGGCCTGGAAAGGTTTGAGTAGCTAGTCCAAAGTTGTGTTGGTCAGGAAGTCACCTGGGCTGACGGCAGGCTACGTGGTCAAGGGCTCTAACTTTTATCCATAGTGAGTATCACTAACCTGCACTGTAGAGAGCATCACTCACCCGTACCACAGTGAACACCCTCATCTCCAGTGCCCAAAGGTAAGTTTCTAGGCAGCACTTTCTAACTTTTAGATGGTTATAGTTTGTTTCTGCCAACACCAACTCCGTGGGATTTGAAATCCAAATTGTAAGGCTTTCCTGTTTTGTCAGTTTTTTTGTAGATCAAATGACTTCCTAAGCAGACAGTGCCTTGGCATTCACCCATCACCACTTCTGGCAGGAGCTTTATGTTCTATTTGCCTCATTCCATGAAGATTCTATCTGTCAGAGGCTTTGTTCAGCCATACAGAGGAAGAAAATTGGGGATGGGGGTGGAAGGGGGGACTGGACTTTATCTCCAGATGTTACAGAGAAAGGACAGATGGTTCCTAGGGGGTAGTTTTATCAAGGAAGTAGGGTTTCAGGCAGGCTTTCCTTGAAAGACACTGACGTTTTAAAAGGAGATTGAAATATAGCTAAGATAAGCCAGAGGAGTGAGGGAGCTGAAGGTCAAGGTGAGAGAAAGAAGTCATTTCAGACAAGCCGGAGACATGTGTCTGCAGCAGAGGAAAGGATAGTGTCTTAGTCAGGGTTATTGTGACTGTGGTGAAACAGGGTGACCAAAGCAACTTGGAGAGGAAAGGGTTGATTTGGCTTACACTCTATATCACTGCTCATCATCAAAGGAAGTCAGGACAGGAACTGAAACACAGCAGAAACCTGGAGGAGGGAATTGATGCAGAGGCCTTGAAGGGGTGCTGTTTACTGGCTTGCTCCTCATGACTTCCTTAGCTTGCTTTCTGATAGAACCGAGGACCATAGCCCAGGGGTGGCACTTTGATAATAAGGTGGGGCCCTCCCCCATAAATCATTAATTAAAGGAAATGACTCACGGGTTTGCCTAAAGCCTGATCTTATGGAAGCATTTTTCCTTAATTGATGTTCCTTCCTCTTAGGTGAGTTTAATTTGTGTTAAGTTGACATAAAATCAGCCAGCACAGAGTTTTGCTGCTCTTTGGTTTACTTTTTGTTTTGTTTTCTGGTGGCTCCAGGTTGGGGCACTCACGTGGGACGGTATGATGGCTAGTCCTGGTTGTCATCTTGACTACATCTGGAATGAACTACAATCTAGAAATGGAGGGCACACTTCTTCTGACCCAGATCCTGACGCTTCTGACTCGGATCTTGACATGGGATGACGCACAGTTTTGATCTAGATCTTAAGGCATTAAAAAGCTTAGGCCCAGGCAAAGTAGTAAATGCCTTTAATCTCAGGAAACTGAGGCAAGCAGATCTCCGACTTCAAGGCCAGTTTGGGTCAGAGCAAGTTACAATTCCAGGCGTGGTAGTATACACCTTTATTTTGGGCTATACCTTCTGCTAGAGGCCTACCTACATAAGGACGATGGAAGAAAGAAGACTCACTCTTCTTCGCCTGCTTGCACTTACTTGCCAGCACATCTGTTGGAACTTGCCTCTTCAGGATTCCAGCTCATACAGAAGACCAGCTGAAACTACTTGTTTTCTGGGACTGAACAACTACTAAATTCTTGGACTTCTCATTCATAGCTGCCCATTCATTGTTGAGTTAGTAGGATTGTAGACTATAAGTCATTATAATAAATTACCTTAACATATAGGGTCATTCCATAAGTTCTGTGACTCTAGAGAACTATGACTAATGTAGAATGCAACACTTATAGCATCATCAAAGAAGAGGAGACTCTTTGTGTACTGTGTGACAGAAGTAGGAGCCATTGCCATTTGCTGTATACTGCTACAGCCTGTTCAGGCTTCTATAACAGAAACAGCTAAAATGGTTAGCTCATGTACAATGGAAAATTACTTCTCACAGCTGTGGAGGCTGGGTAATCCAAGATCAGGGTGCCAGCAGGTATTGTGGGTCAAAGGGTTGGATTCTTGATTTGTTGACGACACTTAAAAAATTATAATTCCATATTGATGCAGTAGATGGGGCAAGGGGACCCTCCAGGATCTTTTGTAATTTCATTCATAGTGCTCTGACGTCATGACTTTATCATCTCCCAAAGTCCTCACCTCTCAACATCATTCCGGCATTGTCAGGATTCAATACGTGAATTTGGTAGAAACACAAACATTCAGCCTGGAGAGTGCTCTTATTGTGTGCCCAGGACAAGAGCGATCATTTTCTCTATCATTGCTTTCGAGTTCTGTTTACTGTTCCCATCTTATAGGTGCCGATGCAGGGAGGCCCAGAAAATGGTACAAGTCTATTATCATAAGCAAGCCAGCCCTGGATTTGGTTCCTACCCAAGATGTGCTAGACTTCAACCCTTCCTTTTCTTGAGCTATGTCAACGCATACTAGAAGTATCTCCCAAGGCTGGCAGAGGGAACTCTTCTTTTGTTGCTAGAAACTAAGAGTGACACTGTGGTGGTGACTGCCCATTCAAGGCTTTAATTTAGTGCTAATCACTAGGCATAGGACGCCAGGTATGTAAATTTAAATTCTGTTAGCCGCATGAGAAAGGAAAGAAGAAACACTTGATTTTCATGTAATAATATGGCTGATGCAATTCAGTACATCCAGCAACCATCATTTCAGCAGCAGTCAAAAAAGTTGTTTAGGAGATATTTCTGCTTTTTTCCCCTATTAACTCTGTGTGTATTTTATACCTAAGAATCATCTCGGCTTGATTTACTACATTTCAACTGCTCAGTATATATGTGCAACCAAGAGCTGCCCTCTCGGATCCACAGATTTGGAGAAAGCTGCACCCATAAGACTAAAGGCAACACTAACAGGTAAATACAACCCAACGCTTAATAGACGTCGGCTCTTCTGTTAGCTTGCTTGGACTGCCAGAGCAAAAGGCCACAGACCTGGCTTAAGTAACAGACAGTCATTTGCTCACAGTTCTGAAGATGGCAGGATGAAGATAAAGCTGCTGGCAGTTCTGCGCTTGTTGGTGGCTTTCCTTGTTTGCACTTTGAGGGCCATTTTCTCAGGTTATCCATCCTCCCCCATGTAAGCACATTTCTTGTTTCCCTGTCTGTGTCCAGGTTTTATTTGTTTGTGAGGACAGCAGTCACACTGAACTGTGGCACACGGTTATGCTCTGTTTTCTTCATTTACATTTCAAATGCTATCCCCAAAGCTCCCTATACCCTCCCCCACCCCCGCCCTGCTCCCCAACCCACCCACTCCTGCTCTTGGCCCTGGCATTCCCCTGTACTGGGGCATATGATCTTCGCAATGCTAAGGTATGCTCTGGTTTAAACCTTTCTCCAAATGCAGCCACATTCTGAGGTACTGGGATTTGTATATTAATGTTCTGTCTGGTGAGAAGGCACAATTTAGCTTCCACATAGGCAAGGCATTAAGATAAGCATCTAACAAAGATACAATAATGTATGCTACTAATTACTAATGTGTAATTTTTGTTGTTGTTGTTGTTTTTTGTTTTTTTGCAAGACAGGGTTTCTCTGTATAGCCCTGGCTGTTCTGGAGCTCACTTTGTAGACCAGGATGGCCTTGAAATCAGAAATACTCCTTCCTCTGCCTCCCGAGTGCTGGGATTAAAGGCTTGCGCCACCACACCCGGCCTAATGTGTATTGATATACAGAATTTTACATATGTAAAATTTAAAGCAAAAGAAGCTAGGTATGGTTAAGTTTTGCTGTGGCCGAGACAGCATCTGATATATATCCCAGGTTGACCTCACACTCAATAAATAATCAAAGGTGACCTTGAACTTCTGATCCTCCTGTGTCCCAAGTGCTAGAACTGCAGGTGTACTGCATTATATCCAGCTTTGTGCAATTTTGCTATGCTAGTAAGAGTTCTATGCTAGCAAGCACTCTCCCAATTGTGCTACATCACCAGCCCCAGATACTACTTTTCTTATTAGTTTAAAGTTTTTCTTAAATGATTTCCTATTTTTATATAAGCTATTGTGATTACACATACCCCCATTACCTTCTCATCCCTTCTTCCTAACTGGTCCCCCTCCTACTTTCATGACATGGTGGGCAGGTCCAGCTGCTATGTTCCTGATTGCAATGCTGCATCAGATCCAGAGGACCAATTCCTAGAACTTTTCCTCATCTTCAATCTCTTACCATCTTTCTTCTGTCTTGTTTTCAGCATTCCCTGGGCCTCAGAGTGTGTGGTAAACATATCCCATTTAAGGATGAACTCTCAGTAGTTCTTTAATCTCTGTACTTTGAAGTAGTTATGACTAAATGGCTTCCAGGGATAAAAGTGAGGTCATCAGGTTTAATGGCAGGCACTTTTGCCCCCTGAATTAATCTTGTCAGCCTGGAGAAGAGATCTGAGAGATGTATTGACATGCCAATAAACAAGGCTTTCCACCAATCTCCACACATTGGGAGAGAACCATGGGGTGCAGGACTCCACAAAGACCACAGAATGAACCAGCTTGCCTATATATTGATTTGTGCTTGTACCCCTTCCGAGGTGGATTGAATATTGGCTCAGGGAGTGGCACCATTAGGAGGTGTGGCCTTGTTGGAGTGGGTGTGGTCTTGCTGAGGTGGGTGTGGCCTTGTTGGAGTAGGTGTGGCCTTTCTGGAGGAAGTACCATGGGGATGGGCTTTGAGACCCTTCCTCCTCCTACCCAAGTAAGAGCCAGTCTTTTATTTACTCTCCAAAACAAGGTATAGAACTCTCAGTTTTTCCAGCACCATACCTGCCTGGATGCTGCCTTGATGATAATGGACTGAAACTCTGATGCAGACGTAATTAAATGTTCTCTAACCAGTACCCCCAGAACTCATGTCTCTAGATGCATATGCAGCAGAAAATGGCTTAGTCAGCCATCATTGGGAAGAAAGGCCCCTAGGTCTTGCAAACTTTATATGCCCCAGTATAGGGGAACGCCAGGGCCAAGAAGTAGGAGTGGGTGGGCAGGGGAGTAGGGCGAGGGGAAGGGATAGGGTACTTTCGGGATAGCATTTGAAATGTAAATAAAGAAAATATCTAAAAAAAAAAAAAAAGAGTTGCCTTGGTTCTGGTGTCTCTTTACAGCAATGGAAACCCTAACGAAGACACTACCAGAACTCTGGGACAATAAAATTTTGTCGTTTAAAAGTCACTAGGCTTCTAGAGTTTCATAACAACAGCCTTAAAAAAAAAAAGAACCAGATACAGATGGGAAGTGAGGAAATTCATGAAAATAATTGCTTTGGATGATAAGTATGACTCAGAGAGAGGGATGGGGGTACAGCCAGTGTCTGGGGACTTCCAGCAAAGAACAGTTTCAGGGGAGGATAGAATTATGGTCTAAAAATCTCCATATAAACGGGCAGCCTAAGAAATAAAAGAAACTAAATGAGAAAAGGTGGTGGATGTGATATTTTAGATTCTCTGAGAATTGGACTGGAATCCAATATTGTTACAAACTGAAGTCGAGGGAAGATAGTTGACCTTTCTTACCCACAGATTCTGCTTCTACAGTTTCAGCCAATTAGAGGTAAGAAATACACGTGAAAATGAAATGTGTGCCTGTACTGAGCATACACATACTCCCGGTGTTATTTATCCCATAAATAACACAGTACAACATCTATTTGCATAGCATCTACATTGTATTGGGTATTCTACATAATATAGAAATGATTTAAAGTATTTGGAAGGATGTTCATACTTTATATGTGAATATTACACCATTGATATAGGGACCTGAGCATTGTGGATTTTGATAAAGGTGTGTGTACTGGAACGAATGCTCGGAGGATACTCAGTCACTACTGTACATTCATTGCAAGGGAAATTTTTTGTATTAGAGTCAGGCAGATGAATAGAAAGGAGCCACAGGTCTCAAAGGAGAAATAGGCTAACAGAGTTTAGGACAAAGGTGTATATAAAGACACACAGGAGTGACATTCTTAAAAACAACAACAACAACAACAACAACAACAACAAAACAGTCCATGGGAGTGACTGACTTGCAGCCAGACACAAAGCTAAAGGCATGTATTTCTTATTCAAATTTAGCATCACATCCTGGCTCCTAAGGGCTTATAGGTAGCTCATAGTATGGAGAGAATTCAGTTCATTTATAAGTGTCCTCAGGTCTTAATATCAGCATTGTTCCCAAGTCTAAAATATCTAAGACTCAGGCAATTTAGCTGTGAACTAACTCTTCTAACTTTTAATTTTTTTGATAGGATCTCATTATATAGCCTTATCTGGCCTGGAACTTGTGACATAGCATAGTCTTAAACTCGTGGAGGTCTGCCTGTGCTGGGCTTAAAGGTATGCACCATCATGCCAGGTAAAATTACAAAGGGAAATTATGTACTTCTAACATACACAGAAGTAGCACAGAATCAACATTGCCCTTCCAAAAGCAAGGAGCAGGTCAGTAAGGAAGGGTCAGACCCAGACTGCTCTGCAGAGTGAGTTCCAGGACAGCCAGGGCTACACAGAGAAACCCTGTCTTGTTAAACTTTTTATTTATGGGGCTGGAGAGATGGTTCAGTGGTTAAGAGAACAACTTGAATTTCATCCCTGGCTGCCATGTTGTTCTGTTCACAACTGTCTATAGTTTGTGCTCCACGGGATGCAACATCATCTTCTAATCCTCTTGGGGACTACTTATGTGGGATGTATGCACACCCACCCCCCACAAATAATAAATAAAATAAATCTTTAAAAAGTAAGTTACTGGCACTTGTCTTTTGGCACAAACTCAAGGGCAAAAAGGAAACTTTGGTATTGGAAGCAAAGGGGAAAGGATGCACATAAACCTTGATTGGAGGCTCTGCTTTGGGGATGCTAGAGTAAGCTGAACAGAGGTGGAGTGTCCTATGTGATCAGTTAGGTGTGAGTAATTGGTGTCTTTTGGTTGGTCCAAAGTTGGGAACAAGGGAAACATTTAGGAAGCTGCCAGTTATTAATCAAGTCTTGGATGTCTTGTGGTGTTTGAAGGTTATTATTTGGCTTCCTGGCCCAGTTGCTAGAGATAACATCTATCTTCCTAGGCTGGTTGCTACAGGCTATGGCTCAGAGTTCTTATGGTCCATGTTTGTCATTTTTATATATGATATGACCGTTGGGTATGTTTTCAGTCTGTCAAGACCTGGGATCAACAAGCTTTCTATAAGGAACCAGATATAAATTAGTATTAGCTTTGCTAGCTGCACAGTCTCTGCCATAATTACTCAGTTCTGACCTTTCAGCATGAAAGCAGCCACAGACAATAGGTAAACAGATGGACTTGGCTGTGTTTCAATAGAACTTTATTCTCCACAAGGAAGCAGAAGGCCACACAATGTGGCTCTACAGCCTTAGTTCTCAGTTCCTCATTCTAGAGTATGACCCCTAAAATGTATGGGTGACGTTTGTCCCCTGTGCTGTGCCTTATCCCATTTATCCTGCTATAGAGCCAAAGAAGTGATGACTACTGGGGTCTACTTTCTGAGAGGCAACATATTGCAACAAAAACACTTGAAGAATTCCTGATAGGAATTTTTTTTTTATTTCCAAAGATATCTAATACTACCTGCTTAATATGGAAACTGAGCTTTTCATTCTGTTGTTTGTTTTTTCTATCTGGTTTCTGCATAGTACAAACTCCCATTTCAGAACTTCCTAGTTGCCAGAACTCTTCCTCAAAGCCACTGCCACACAAAGTGGGCCTCTACCATCTTTCTCTCCACCTATCCCCTGACAGGCAAGAACAGCATTGCCAACTGGCAAAGGTGATTTGTTTTGCCTACATCTCTCATGTTTATGACATGGCTGTCACATTTCCAGGCAATACAACAGAACAGCTTCCTGAGGAAGCAGAGGACATTTATTCAAGAGTAACAAGTTCTTTTATAAATATCCAGCAGATTCACCCTTCCATCTTACTGACCTGACTGTATCACACCTACATCAACACGACTTGGGGGAAGGAAGGGGGTATATCTTGTCTTTTATGATGCTGTGACCTTATGGAGGAAGGAGGATATAAATAAAATAATGTGAAATCAAGTGTGTGTGTATGTGTGTGTGGGTATTTTATAAAGAAGCAACCAGAAAGAGGTTGATAAAGAAGTAGACATATAGGAAAGACATCAGCCTATCAGGAATCTGCTGCTAGGGTCTAAGATTCTTTAAAGTAGGGGGTCTTACTTCTTGTAGTTTGGATTTGTTGATGAAAGAGTTAATTGTCTTCTGTCTCTTAACCTAGAACATGCCTCTTTAGGTTCCATATCACCATTGTTAGGCATTTTGACTATGGTCACCTACATTGACTCCTGGGAGCCTCCCTCATTCTGGATCTCTGGGACTTCCTAGAGATTTCCTCTACCCCCAACTCCCCCCCCCTCACCCCAGCATCTGCTTATTTCCATTCATTTTTCTGGACCTCTGGGGCTCTCTCATGTCTCTCCTCATGTCTGATCCTGCCCCCTGATTCCCCTTGCCCTCCCCTTCCCCACCCATGTTCCTCCTTCCTCTGTATCCATAACCATTTTGTTCTTCTTCTAAGTGGGATTGAAGAATTTTCACTTGGCTCTTCCTTCTTGTTTTACTTATTTGGGTCTGTGGAGTGTATCATGGGTATTCTGAACTTTTTGGCTACTATCCACTCATCAACAAGTACATGCCATGCATGTCCTTTTGGGTTTGGGTTACCTTACTCAGGATGATATTTTCTCGTTCTATCCATGGAAGCTCCAGTAGACAGGCAGGACCCCCAGTGGAGGCATGAGAACACCAACTCACCTCAAAACTTTTGACCCCAAATGGTCCTGTCTAAAAAAACAATGCAGGGGCAAAAATGGAGCAGAGACTGAAGAAGTGGCTAACCAGTATCCAGCCTAACTTGGGATCCATCCTACGAGTGGGCGCCAGTCCCTGAAACTACTACTGATGGTATGTTTTGATTGCAGACAGGAGCCTAGCATGGTTGTTCTCTGAGGGGCTCTAAACAGCAGTTGACTGAGACTGATGTATACATAGCCAAGCACTGGATGGTGGTCAGGAAGCCCTATGGAAGAGTTAGGGGAAGGATTGAAGGAGATGGCAACCCCACAGGAAGACCGTTGTTAGTGTCAACTAACCTGGACCCCCTGGGACCTCCCAGAGATACAGCCACTTTATTCTCCTTAAAGAAGCAGAAGGTCAATGTGGCTCTACAGCCCTAGTTCTCAGTTCCCTGTTCTATAGTGTGGTCCCTAAGTGTATGTATGACACATGGCCCCTGTGCTGTGCCCTGTCCCCTTTATCCTGTTATAGGACAAGGGAAGTGATCGTACATAGACCGGTCCGAGGTTCCCTGGCACATACAGGGCTCCCATGCCTGAACTCCATGGGAGAGGATGAGCCTAATTCTGCAAAACCTTGATGTACCAGGTGGGGAGAAACTGAAGGGGGTGGCCCTCTCAGAGGCAAAAGGGAGGGGTGATGGAGGGAGGATCTGTGTGAGGAGGGACCAGGAGGTGGGTAGCATTGGGGATGCAAACAAGCAAACAAGCAAACAAACCAAACCATAGCATATGTCAGACGAGGGCAACTTGCCAACTTGGCAAAGCTAGTTTGTTTCCCTGCAGTCTAGTGTATCTGCCGTTCGACATTTCCCACAAATCTCACTCTTACGTTCACGGAGAACGGTCACTTGATCATGAAGCTCTGCGCAGAAGGCTCTCTGGATATGGGAACAGAAAGCTGCGGCTAGAATTCTGACAGCTGGTCATTAGCCTGTGACAACGGACAAGATGCTTGTCCGTGATTCACGTTGGTTATGGGATTCATATTAGTTTTACTATAAGGGAGCACGCTCTTGTCTTCCTAGCTCAGGTGGTTGTGGGGATTAATCAATAAAGTGATTTTTCAGATAGCACCAGTACTGTCTGAATAAGTACCACATTCTTTTACCAATTTGAATAAACTAAGCCAGTCTATTCATTGTTCCATGAACTTACATACTTGTTTTGTGATCTTTTCCTACCATTTCACATGGTTTTATGCTATGCTTCTTATTCTGCTCCATTCTGTACCAGCAAGCCCCCCTTTTTTTCTGCACTATAGATCTTCAGTATTATTACCAATAAGACTTGACTGAAGACAAGTAATGATGCCTTCTTTGATGCAGGCTCAGGGTGACATTCTCTGAAGGTGTCATCAGGGCCTGCAGGATGGGACGTATGGCTGGTACACAGTCATGGACCTAGATATCCAGAGGAATAGAAATCAAAAACTATGAGTCTGAAGTAAGGGGCTACATAAAACAAGGGAGGTGGGGACAGGACCAGGCAGGCAGAATTAAATTATTTTGGGAGTTCTGGGTTGGAGACTGGGTATTATGTTATCATTTTTTAATCTATGTTATCATATTTCTTTGAGATATTTGTACAGCTGGAACAAGTATCTCAAAGAAATATGATATCATGCTGTATCAATATCAGTTTTTAATTTCCAAAAGGGAGTCCTCAATGAAATCTTCCCCACAGCTTTGTTTTAGGAGGCAAGAGCAAAAATTTTTTAGTTTCCTTGTCTTTCCATTACACCCACCATATAAGATATAACGGTGTACCCATTAGACAGAAATAAACTTTGAAAAAAATTAATTGAGATTCAGGAGAGCATAGACATTGTTAATTTAACATGATGCTTTTCTACTGAGCCTAGACATGGCTTCCATATTTTTGAATATTTATTTGCTTATTTACTTATTGCATGTGCCTGTGTGTAGGTGAATGCATGTGCATATACATATGGGGTAGGCAAAGGCTGACGCATCTTGTGCCCCCCCGTTCCTCCGAGACAGGCTCTCTTTGTAAACCCCAGTGATCCTCTTGTTGTCGTTGCTCTTGGAACTTTAGTCATAGGTGTTTGCAGCAGCAAACACCCAGCTTGGTCACCAAGAAAGCCATCTCATTAGACCTGGCCTCCCATATTTTAAAAGAATCAGCTGCTTTTATTAGCAGATATAAACAAATTTTCAGATTTGGTGCTTAAATTGATGCTTGTTTACTATTAACATAGTTTATTAAATAGTATTCTGTTTGGCTTGTGTATCAGTTCTAAAAGTTCCCAGGGATGGAGGCACTGTGATCCTTAGAGGCTCTCTCCTTTATCCTCTTTTTTTTTTCCCTCTCAGGAAGTCCTCATATCCAATCACAGCCTCCCCTGCAGTGAAAATTGTGCTGTCCATATCACTCAGCTGGAACAAGTATCTCAAAGAAATATGATTTGTTTTTGCTTCTATGAAATGAGAGAACTATCAAAGGAGAAATGAATCAATCCACCTTAGTGAGATTTCTGTGGAATTTATTAGAAACAAACACCCATGCATGCAAAAGGCACACCTGGAACAACAGGCTCATTTTTAAGTACACTTCTCTCCGTGTGAAATATACAACTCTTGTGCATACTTTTAATCATTTGCAGCACTTTAAAAATCGTTCCTAATTGATTTATTACCATGGAACCAGTTCAAAACTCCAGCAAGAAGGACGCCTGATTAAAAAGCTATGATGGAAAAGCTTCCATGATGAAAGATTAAGAACCAAATATGATCAGAACCTTGACCAACAAGGATGCAGGGACAGCTGTCTTAGCAACTATAATTACTCAGCAGGACATAAACTCCAAGCAAGAGGCAAGTTATTTTGCCTGGACATTAGAGGTTTCAAAAAAGGAAATTTTTCTTGTTTATTTTTAAAAGAAGTAA
Organism: Mus minutoides; assembly: GCA_902729485.2. Taxonomy (NCBI): domain Eukaryota; kingdom Metazoa; phylum Chordata; class Mammalia; order Rodentia; family Muridae; genus Mus; species Mus minutoides. The sequence goes on along the minus strand of CACVCL010022134.1, from coordinate 28,595 downwards.
AATTCAATCAAGTTGGTTAGTTCACTAACCAATGCTGTCCCAGAAAGCTGTGGATTAGGTAGTCCTAGTAGACTAAGTGGACCATAACCTCAGAATGAAAAATGTGAAAGGATGCTTTGATATAGTAGTGGGGAAACACCCAAATTCTCTGTCTAGTCTGCTCTTAAACTGCGTTTCTTTCTCCAATGGCCCACCTGTTTTTCGTGTATTGTTTAAAACGACTACATTATCCCTTGCCTATCTGGAAAGAAATTGAGAATATGTAACACTAAATTTAAGAAAATCAATAAGTTAATCCCATGTGGACAATACTCGCTGGCAAAAGTATTGTGTCTATTGACTATAGATATTCATGTGGACATATACATGGTTAGCCTGTCTAGATTTCTTACTTAGCAACTCCTTGCAGGCTTCCAGAAAAGGTGTAGAAATAATATCTACAAAAACATTGTATAGATTCTTTGTGTTTTAAATATAATATTTTAGTTTTACCTTTGATGTTTGAAGGACTCGGCATAGTACGGCATCACTCTGTAGGCAGGAGGAGCTATTGCAGAATTACCCAGGGAGGTCTTTAGCCACAGAGTGACTCGAAAAGGTCACATTGCCAGTGATACAGAAGAAGGGAATACAGGTGAAATGAGTGGTTACATTATTGGAACCATCTGGGCAAGATGTAATTAGGATCGGAGCCCTCAGTGAAGCCACTGAAGAGAGAATGGAGGTCAGAGAGAGAGAGAGAGAGAGAGAGAGAGAGAGAGAGAGAGATCCTCATATCTATTTACCTCCCATTATTCCTCGTCGGTCTTCTTCCAGGAGAATCAGGTTTGATGTCTCTCATACTTGTGCTGTCAAAATGTGCTGCCTAGCACATGGCAGCATCTACAAATGATTTATTTCTAACTTGCTTAGGTAGAGAGATTGACAAATATCTAGAACAACAGAACTTGGCATATTCTCCATCATTTGCAAATGACTCTGTTTTATTAATAGTAGGCTACAGTTCATAACTCTTTGCCACATTAATTTTATCATTAATATACTAGTATCTTTCATTAATATTTGCGCACAATATGTATTTCAGGCATATAGCTAACTGTAGTTGAACATATGCTATTGCAAAAGAAAATTTTCATTCTACTATCCACCTTTAGCCTTTTATTACAAGTACTTTCCATTCAGTAAACATAATTTTGAATGATTATATACTTTTTATTGCATAGTATGCTTAGTATATGTTCTTATATTCTAAGTACTATATAAGAACATATACTAAACAATATAAATTACATAATACTTAGTATTATTCTATCTCATACTAGTTTAATTCTGGACATTTAAATGACCTGTGACTATTATAAGTACCATTATAATGTACAACTTTATGAAGATGTTTTTAGTAGCGTTAGAAATAAAAGCCACAAACTGAAAACAGTCCAAATAACTGTCCACAGAAGAAAAAACAAATTACTCTGTTTTTATACAATGGAATACCTTTCAGCAATATAAAAGAAAAAAAGTACTAATAAACACAAATCAAGCGCAAATTGTTATGTTGAGGGAATGTCCTAGAAAGGAAAGAGGACCTCCTGGACACATTCATTCTGTGACACTTTAGAATGGTCTCAAAAGAACTGTGGAGTAGAGATTAGAAAGGTGATTATTTCTTGGAGATGCAACTGACTAGACTAGGAAAGATGGAACTTTCTGGAATAATGAAGATAGTTGGGCTTTGATTGGGATGGTGGTATATGGGTATATACATTTGTCATAGTTTAACAAACCAAACATCCAAAATTCATGGGCTTCATATTATGTAAACTATTTATCATTTACTTATCTCTGTGGTACTGAGGATTGAGTCTAGTATCCCATGAATACTATGCAGGCACTTTCCTAATCCTTTTTCTTTTTGTTTTGAGGGACAGTTTCAATAAGTTGGCCAGGCTGCCCTTGAACTCACTCTGCTGCCAAGACAGGCTTTGAACTTGCAATTTTTCTGGCATTAGTCTTCCAAGTGTCCAGGGTATGTCACCAAGCCCGGACAACCTATAGAAAGTTTATAAAAAGTACTTCCTGTTCTCTGGGTTGGCGAGTTTGATGCACACATGGAATCTTATGAAGAGACTATGTGGGACAGCTCTGACATGCCATAGTGTGAGAGCCCTGGATTTTAAGGTACATACTTTAATATTTCCAAGTATGCAGAAAACATCACCGAGCATTGGCACATAACAGTCTCTTGAGCTTATCACTTTCCACAAGATACCTATAAAACTTATGTGTAATGCTATAAAAGAACCTTCAGGCTCGATTCTGAAAAAGAGGCTCTTCAATAAAGAAGATGAGTGGAGCAGCAAGGACATAAGAAATATAAAAACATTTAGAAGGTCAAGGGATCTCAGGGAGATAAAACTCAATAGTCCAGGGATAGACAGAAAGGGAGCTAGAGTTTTCTGTGTTCTAGATAGAATGTTATAAGACACTTACAGCTGGAGTTGGAGTAGGACCTTGAAGGAGTATGTTTTACCAGTCAGGTATGAATCTGACTCCAACTGTGTAAAGGAAAGTGATAGATAATTCTTTCTGGCCTTTCACCAGGCTAAGGAATATTTTTCCCAGCAAGGGAGCTTATGACTGAGCTATGCTCTGTCTTATTCAAGATGAGAGTTCCATGAGGCTGTGTAACTGTTAAAATTCACTAAGCTGAGCTACTTAATGCTAACTGTGTTTTAGTGATATTAGGGCCTTGATAAAAGCATATAAACAATATAAACAAAATCAAAGAGAGAGGTCTGCTATTCTTTTTAACCAGCAGACTCACATCCAGGTGGTGTCGACTCTCATCGGCCATGGAATTCCCAGTACAAGGCCTATTGTTTGGAGGAGCAGACAATCGATTCAGGTCTTCATTGAGCAGTAGGTGAGGGAAGCAGAGTCATCACCAATGTTGGCTTCTTCCTGGCCAAAGAAAAAGCCAAGACAATCCCTGTGTGAATTTGAAACACGTGTTGGGGAAACAAACAAGTTTTAGTTCTCACCTACAAACTTAATGTAAATATGGATACCAAGGCCTTATACTCAGCATCGATGTCTGAAGAGGTTGTGAGAGTGAGTGGGAGGCATGCATCCAAATAATTTGTTTGCTGCTCTTGGGTGAAGTTTTTGCTTGAAGAATGAGAATAGGAATTGGATTCTCATGAGTGCCGTGATTTTTCTCCCAGAGCGAGAGCAGTCTCTACAGAGGTGCCGGGAATGTTCAGGCATACTGGACTGCAGAGGGGACTCCATTTCTCCCTGAGGCTCTCTTTCAGGGGTGCAGGTGGCTTGAGAGAGACAAAAACAGTTTGACTGAGACTTCATTCTCAGAGGCTGGGCAGCAGTGGAAATTACATCATGAAAATGTGGATGGATTCAGATAAAACCTGGGCAGCAGAAAGGAGAACTGATGGTTTAGGAGGTGATTCTGAACTGACTGCGTGGAAGTCCAGAGCCAGGAGCTTTATGAGGTCTGTGCTGCTTTCGAGCTGTACACACTGTTTGGACCATGAGTAAAATGCCTTAAATGGGCAAATTCTAATATCCCTCAAAGAATGAAAATGGATCTTTTTTTCATACAATACATTTTGATTATGGTTTTCCCTTCCTCAGCAACTCTCAGGTCCTCTCTACTTCTCTACCCACCCACATCCACACCCCTTCCTTCTCTCTTATTCCAACATGAAACAGGCATCAACAAATAATAATACTACTACTAAAATAAGATAAGATAAAATAGGAACAACAAAAAAAGAATAAAAAAATAAATAAACAGAAAGAAGGGAGCCAAAGAAAAAGTGCAAGAAACAACATATAAATGCAGACTTACACACACACACACACACACACACACACACACACACACAAAGTCCTATTAAAACACAAACCAGAAACCGTAATATATACACAAAGAACCTGCAAGGTAAACAAAACGAAGCACATTAATGGTGTATTATGAAGCAAAGAACCTCTAAGATGCCATTGAGTTACTTTTGTGTTGGGCATCTACTGAAGGGCATGGGCCTACCCCTGAGAGTTGCTTGTGTCCCCAGTGAGAGCCCCCTGGGAGAACACTAATGGTCTATTTATGAATGGTTATCAACTGGGGACTTGTGGCATCTTTGATACCTTGCCTTCCTAGAGGTCAGGCCTGGTTCCAGGGCTTGGGGTCCAAGGGTTAGATATTCTGCATTTCTAGCCTAATTTGGGATTCTTCTGTAGTAATGTCACATCCCCATTTTCTACTGGGATGACCATTGTGGGACCAGTCACAACTTGCCTGAGATGACAGTCTCAGTTTTTTTCTACAGTCCTCACAATTCTGGCTTCAGTCATCCTTAACTAGTTTTGCCTGGTTTGAACAAAAGTCAATTACCTTGGGCAAGGACATGCAGTTTGTGGTCAATCTGAACAAACTGTATCAGCTCACAGACACCCCCATACCCACTGACTGTCATATAAAATCCTCTTGCTTTTCTGCCATTTTACCTTTCTCTATCCTCCCCATCCCCCATCCCTCCCCGGCCCTCCAAGAGATGGCCTTGGCAGTTTGATCCCTAATAAACCTTTCTTTCTGTCTATGGAGTGATCCAGTTTGCTAGTTCACTGCTCCTTTGTTTACGCTTCCCTCATGCCAAAAGAGTATTCCATTGTAGAAATATACGGCCATCTGTCCAGTCTCATGCTGAAAGGGTTTGGGGGCTTAGATGCCTTCTAATGTGACTGGGAGAATGGGTATTTTGTTTGCATATGCCAATACTTTCTTCCCTTATGTGCACCTACTGGTATAAAAAGTATATCTGTCTTCTCAAATTCTCGGGGGGGGGTAGGAAGAAGAGTAAACTGTAAGTATCTTGTTGATTTACAATGTTCTACCAAAGTACCATCAATTGGGGGGTTTATAAGCAGCAGAAATTTATTGATTATAGTTCTGGATGCTCAGAAGCCCAAGATTAGGGAGGAAGTATAGTTGGATTATGTTGAATAAATCTTTCTAGGTCACAGATTACCAACATTGTGACATATCCTTAAAAGGTAGAGGGGGTAAACGAGTTACACTGGACTTCTCTGGCAGGGCACTAATCTCAGTGATGAAAGTTCAACCCTTACATTATAAATACCCATCAATGTCCCTCTTCTAAATACTGTTATTTTATTGGGTTACAAAACTTCTATTTTTTTCTTTTTTCTTTTCTTTTTCTGAGACACGGTTTCTCTGTGTAGCCCTGGCTGCCTGGAACTCACTCTGTAGACCAGGCTGGACTCTAACTCTGAAATCTGCCTGCCTCTGCCTCCGAAGTGCTGAGATTAAAGGCGTGTGCCACCACTGCCCGGCTACAAAATTTCTAAACTGTGTTGGAGCACAAACATTCAGACCACAGACCCATGTCTAATCAAAGGGGACTTATGATCCTCTAAGACAATGACGAAGACTATGCCTGAGACTAAAGAGTTTGATCATTTGCTTTTTGTTTTCATAATTACTTTTTAAATTTACTTTACATACTGATCACAGTCTCCCTCCCTCCTCTTCTCCCAGAGTCACCCTTACAAATCCTTCTACCCATATACCCTCCCTTCTTCTCAGAGAAGGGGAGCCCTCCCCTTGTTTACCACCCCACTCTGGGGCATCTTGTCCCAACAGGACAATGGACATTCTCTCCTACTGAGGCCCAACCAGACGGTAGGGGGAAGGGGATCCAGTGGCAGGGAACAGAGCCAGAGACAGCTTCTGCTCCACTTGTTAGGGAACCCATCTGAAAAGCAAGCTGCACAAATGTATAGGAGGTCTAGGTTCTGTTCCTGCAGGCTCCCTGGTTGGTGGCCTAGGTTCTGTGAGCCACCCTGGTCCCAGGTTAGTTGGCCCTGTGGGTCTTCTTACGGCGTCCTTGACCCCTCGAGTTGCTTAGTTCTACCCCCCCACTCTTCCACAAGACTCCCCAAGCCCTACCTGATGTTTGGGGGTGGATCTCCGCATCTGTTTCCATCAGCTGCCGGATGAAGCCTCTCAGGAGACAGCTTCCTGTCTGCAAACATAGCAGAGTATCATTAATGAATAGTGTTAGGGATTGGCTGTCTCACCTGGGATGGATCTCAAGTAGGGGCCGTCCTTGGTTGACTGTTTCCCCTCCAGTCTCTGCTCCATCTTTATCTCTGAATTTCTTGTAGGCAAGACAAATTTTGGGTTTAAGGCTTTGTGGGTGGATTGACGTCCTCCTCTCTACTCTGGAATTATTGCCTTGCTACAGGAGGTGTCCACTTCAGTCTTTATATCCCCTCTGGTAGGAATCTCAGCTAGGGCCACTCCCATAGACTCCTAGTATCCTCTCCCGTTCCAGGCCTCCAGCTAGTCTCAGAGATACTCCCTACCCACATTTCCATTCTCCTTCTCAGCCCTCCCTTGCCCCTCACCCCACCTGATGGCCATCCTTTCCCCCACTTCCTACCCAGCTCCTCCTCTCCATCCACCTTCAATTGCATATTTTGTTTCCCCTTCTGAGTGATATTGGCCCATCTTCCCTCGAGGCCTCCTTATTACCCAGTTTCTTTGGGTCTGTGGATTGCAGCATGGTTATTTTTTTATAATGACTGCATGTAGCACCATCATCATGCCCAATTAAGCAGATGAAAGCACCAAGGCATACAAAGTGAATGACCAGTACACACTAAAACGGAGTTTAAACTCGGGTGATTTGGTCCAAGAGCAAAATCTCTCCACCTGTTTCATCAGTGCTCCTCACAGAAATAAAAAAAAAAAATCTAATTAGGAGATTCAATCTTCAACCATCTTCATACCATCGTAAAATCTCTGTGTGCTTGTAAAGTTAGAAGTTCACCCCTGTCCTTCCCCCATCAAAGGTTTCATATGATTATACACTGCAATGCTACTTCAAAGAAAGGAATTGAAACTATTCTTTTGAGAGTAGTCCTGCCATTCTGGGGCTCCCCATGAAGCTCTTCCACACCTGGCTCTCTGGTGCTGATGGACTCTGATTTTCCATAAAGCACTCTGGGCTTCAGCATGATCTTCTGAGATGTAAGGTCATGATTGCGTGTGTGCTGTGTTTCAAAAAGTTGAAAATGAAAATCTCAATTTTATTAGCAGAGTGAAAATTTCTGTTTTTCACATTCTGTCTCTGGAGATATTGAGGTCCTAGTAGCTCGCACAGGAGGCAAGTTTTGTTCACAAGTTCCCAATGCCCGGGGTCCAGAGTGAAAGCACCTGGGAGGTTTTGGGGGAAGGAGTTAATCAGTAACATCTTTAACTGAATTGTTTTCCACTGAATCTGAGGGCTAAAGGTGAAATGGGCAGATACCACAAATAATTGGTTTATTTCCAGGGTGAGTCGTTCCCGGCCTGGGGCACTAGGTGTGGATCTCAGTTTGACTTCATTACATTCCTATGTCGTTCCTGCTTTGGCATAGAGATTAATTTCTATCCTATGGACTGATGAGGGGAAATCACTCTGAGATATTTCAAGGTTTAATTATTAAAGCAACAGATGATCTGTGCGGATTCTAAAGACAAAAAAGGATGCAGGGCATGATGAGCACTGGGAGTCCTTCAAGTCAACTTCATGTTCCAAACCTTCTCAGTTCACACCTGCTGGTATGGCCTGGCTCCTCTCTTTCCCCCCCTTTCCCTTCCAATCCTGTCTCTTCCCCTCTTCCCCCTTCTCCTCTTCCCCTTCTCCTCTTCCCCTTCTCCCTCTCCTCCTCCTTCTGCTTCCCAGGCCACCCTTTTCTTACCACCATGGTGTGTGTGTGTGTGTGTGTGTGTGTGAGTGTGTGTGTGTGAGTATTTGGGTGTGTACACATTTCATGGTTAGTGGTTGATGTTGGGTATCTAACACCATCACTGTTGACTTTATGTTTTGAGATAGGGCTCTTACTGAATCTTTTGCTCATTGATTTCATTAGACTGGCTGGCCAGCAAGCCTTTGGGATCTGCTTGTTCCAGCCCTTCAGCATTTACATGGGTAATGGGAATCTAAACTCAGGTTCTCTTGTTTTTGCAGCGGTTATTTTACTCACCGATCTGTCCCCACGGCCCCACCCTTCATTGTCTTCCACACTTCTTCCCCCTTGTTACATTTATGAATAAGGCATGATGCATAATGGGAACAGCAAACCTAGATATTGTGAGCATCTCTTGGACAAAGAGATGATACCAAGACATAGGCTGAGGAAGAGATCTCAAACAGTCAGAATGGGATCTTTATTTCTGTGATTCACCCACCTAGTATTCTCATTTATTTTGACTTTTATGTTTTGTGTGCAGGGAACAGAATATTGGGCCTTGTATCTACTGCACACAACCCTACCATCCTCTTCACCACTTAATATTCTTAAAAGTTTGCCCAGATCACCAAAAAAATATTGACTATTTTTCATGCTATAAAATATGACATGACTTTTGTAAAATATTTAAAACGTATAAAGAAAAAAAAAGACCAACTATTCATTTACACAGAGACAACCATTCTTTTTATATTTTCATCTATCCTCTGAAATATTAATACATTTATGTATTATTTTAAAATATATTTTAGTACATGTAGTATTAGGTATATGTGTATGGAAGGCCACATGCCATGATGCAGCCATGGTGATCAGTCAATAATTTGCACAAGTCAGCTTTCCCTTTCCACCACATAGGACCCAGGGATGGAACTCAGGTCCTTAGGCAAGGTGGAGAGTGCCTTTCTGCTGAAGCCTTCTTTCTGGCCCTATGTACAGTGTGTTTGATCATGTCCATCTACCATTTTCTCCTTTTAAAAAATACTTCCTAGTGCCCCCACTCCATCACTCTTCCAATTTCATGTCCACCTTTAAATATATTTGTTATTGATAATGCTCTGAGTCCAATTAGTGCTGCCTCGATGGTCGTGGGTGGGGGCTATCCACTACAGTACAATCACTACCCTTACCAGTGTGAGAACATTTTCTTCCTACTTCCATTCTAGTCAAACAAATAGAGTTGCACTTAGTTTAACAAAATTGACTTTTTAACAGAGGCACCTTTGCATTCTGCCTTTTATGTTCAACTTTCTCTTGTCAGCATTATATTATGGCATTAAACATTATTGAAAATGTGATTTCTTTTGAAATAGGAACATGGTTTTCTGATTTGTGGTTATACCATAATTTGCTAACTATTTATGGCATGGAATGGAAGAAGAACGCTCACTTCCCTCCCTTCCTTCTCCCTCCCTCCACTTTTTTTTGTATGTTAATTGTAGGAATTAGTGGGTGCAACTGCTGTATTTACTGGCCATTGATCATGTACACTCTGGTTTTATCTTTCTACTCTCTAGCACCTTCTCAGTCTTTAATAGTTTTCATTTTTAATTTAAAAGTGGGCAAGTGAGACATTTTATATGTCCTCAAGGGGAGGGGAATGATCTTCAACAATCTTAAATGTGTTACTTTTTGTTCAAGGCTCTGGATTGATTTTTTTCCCCATAGGTCACAGATGTTCACACATCAAGGAAAGAACGAGTCTGCTGTGTGATTGTATTGCTTTAATTACCATGGTTTCTTGTGACTTCTTTTGCCTCTACCCTGTTGCCATAGACAGTGCAGAATCCACTTTATTCTGTGCTTCCTCTTTGCAAGCACCTCATTTTAAAACCAATGGTTTGATTATTCTGCCTGAAATCTGTATTATCTGCCCTTTCTGCTTTTTTCTTTGTCTTTACAGTATTTTGTTAACCTTAATTTTGGTTTTTACTTCCTTCATTCCTTTCATTTGTCCTTCCTTGCTCTTTTTCTCCCTCTTTTCCTTTCCCTTTCCCTCCATTTCTTCCAACTTTAATAAGGTATAACTGACAGATAAAAATCACATATATTTGCCATTGTAATGTGATGCTTTGATGTCTATAGACCATTTGAAGTGATTCTCACAGTCAAGCTAATGATATCATCTGTTACTTCCCATTGCTGTATTTTTGTCAGGGATATCATTTAAAGGTAATCTTAGGCTGTTTTCACATGTATGATGTGTTATCATTTGCTATGGTCACTTTGCTGAATCAACATCTTAAACCAGTTAAGTAAACTAGAAGAGGGTAGATGAGAAATTTGTTTGAGAAACTTTCTTCATGAAGCACAGCACTATAGTGGCTTGAAAAAGAATGATCCCTATAGGCTCATGTGTTTGAATACTTGGTCTTCAGTTGGCAGAAGAGTTTGGGAAGGATTAGGAGGTATGGTCTCCTAACAGCACTGTGGTGGCTTGAATAGGAATGATCCCTATAGGCTCATGTGTTTGCATACTTGGTCTTCAGTTGATAGAACTGTTTGGGAAGGATTAGGAGGTGTGGCCTTGTTGTCATTCCCAGTTACCTCTCTCTCTGCCTGTGGTTGTTGCCTCAAGATGCTACTGTCCCAGCACCATGCTTATTTGCCTGTTGCCACACTCCCCTGCTATGATGGTTGTATACTCACCCTCTAAAATTGTAAGCTCCAATAAACTATTTCTTCCATAGGTTGTCCTGGTCATGGTATCTTATTACAGCAATAAAATAGTAACTAAGACAGCATCTATTGCTTATGAATCCTAGCCTGCCCCGAGGAAGGCAGATAGGAATGATTCTAGGTCCACTGTGATTCACTCATAACTGGGAGCCAATTTGAGGAATTTTTTTTTCCTATTTCAAAGGTGAAATAGAGTAGACAGACAATGTGAGAGCGTGTAGACAGGGAAGGCAAGTAGAAGCTGGTTACTTGAATCTCTCCTCGTCCCTGACTTGCAGTGGGTCCTCTTCATGTAAATATTCTGAATATTAACTTATTTATCTGTAGTTTAGTAGCAATAATGGGCCATAGGGTTTGGAAAGGACTAAAAGGCAATTTATCTAAGTGTTAAGATTGGTCCTGGAAAGTCAAAGCAATCAATACATGATAGTGAGGATCATTTTACCCGTTTGTCTTATCTTATTCCTGCAGGAAATGTCAGTGTTCATGTTTCTATTGCTAGAAGGTAAAAATGAAAAGAATGCTCATAGGATGAATCCGATGTTTACCTGCATCTATATAAACTAGGTACATTTGGGTTTACATTAAGGACTGAGAACTTTGATCACTGGAGTCAATGAGGAGTAGAGGGTCAAATGTTAGTATCTTAATTGGCATATTTGGAGAGAAGACCTTAGCTGTTTACATTCTCCATGCTCATAGAGAAGGTCTAGGATGCAATGTGAGACAACACTTTTCTGGAAGCTGCCTGACTGGGCGGGGACTGGAGTAATCATTCTCATTTCTTTGGATCCATGTGACCTTCATTCCACATCTGCAGCTATTCTCTGGGAGCCAAATATGTCTGTACCAGGTGCAAAATAGTCCTTTGCTGTGAAGAGCGATGTGTGGTAGTAATACCTGCTCCCAAATGCAGTCATCTCCTCAGAGCAGTGCACTTCCAGGCTGACTAGTTATGCCATGCTATTCTTTCAGGCTGAACAGCAGTGGGACTGAATCACCTTCCAGGAGCAGCTAGTGGCACTTTGATAATTGTTTTGTGATGCCAGGTCAGCTATAAAGTTGTCTTTCCTGCTGTTTTCTAGCCCAGAGCCACGTAACAAAAAACAAAAGCAAAAAACCATTTCTCAAAATAGCATGTGAGTGCCTAGCCTGTCGGAAGAGTTTGGATCCCTATAGCTGGGTTGCTTTGTGTTCTTTCTCTAGCACTTCCTTTCCCTCATCCTGTGTTTTGCTTTTCTTGGAGTAGTCTTGTTGACAACAAGCTGAGTGCTTTAGGGCAGCTGAGATGCAGTCTTCATGGCTTGACTCTAGGGGATGACCAGGTCCACTATCTCGCTGCTTCTCTTGTTGTCCAGTGAACCCTCCACAGTCCAGGGAAAGATTGGCACCTTTCTAACCTCTACCTTAATGGTCAGTTACTCTTCTCTTTGTGCCTGTGTATCTTCTCTAATGAAGGCACCGGCTATATTATATTAAGGACCAACCCTGCTCTTTGATTTCATCTTAACTAATGGCAACTAATTGTTTGTGGCTGTACTGGCTGGTTTTGTGGGTTAACTTGACACAAACTGGAGTTATCACAGAGAAAGGAGCCTCCGTTGAGGAAATGCCTCCATGAGATCCGGCTGTAAGGCATTTTCTCAATTAGTGATCAAGGGTGGGAGGGCCCATTGTGCATGGTGCCATCTCTGAGCTAGTAGTCCTGGGTTCTATAAGAAAGCAAGCTGAGCAAGCCAGGGGGAACAAGCCAGTAACTAACATCGCTTCATGGCCTCTGCATCAGTTCCTGCTTGAGTTCCAGTCCTGACTTCCTTTGGTGATGACAGCAATGTGGAAGTGTAAGTTGAAGAGACCCTTTCCTCCCCAACTTGCTTCTTGGTTATGATGTTTGCGCAGGAATAGAAACCCTGACTAAGACAGTGGATAAGGTCATATATTATAAGGTATCTAGGTTAGAATGTACATATTATTTTGGAGGGAAAAATTAAAATTATAACAGAAAGCACCCAAGGATACTTTATTTTTAAAAGCTTGTGTGCCCTTTTATTATTTCCCAGGACTGAGGCTGGTTAAAGGCTGCTTGAACTTCGTTCACTGGGATCTGTGGAGACAACTTAGTTGGTAAAATGTTTGTAAAAATTACACATTATGGCATGCATCTGTATGGCACCCCAGCATTTGGGTAGATGGTAGAGATAGGCTATAGTGAGAATTTTGGTTTGAAAAACCACAGAAATATTATGGAAATGTATTTTCATTTTAAACCCAGCTGTGTGATATGGAGCTGCTTCAGATTATCTACAGCAGCTGATTATAATTTGCCTCGTGCTCTAGCAGGGGTGTGATTTTTCCAGCTCCAGATAGTTTTGGCAACTGAGTGATGTTTTGAATTGTTAAGATTTTTCAGAGGGTATATAAATGCTCAGACCCCCAAGAGGTGGGGGTTGTTTGTGGATTGTTGGTTGTTTGCTGTTTGTTAAGTAGTTGTGTACAAAGTGGAAAGAAGAAAAAATTATATATTCTGTTGCTGAGGATCAAATTTACCCCAAGGAACCTGACACCACTACTTAGCAAGAAGTAGTCTAACAATAATGTTGCCCCCTTTTTCCTTTATTCTTTTTTCTTTCCTATCTAGTGTTAGGGTCTTGACAGGGTAGAAAAAGGGTGGAGAATGGTGGAAGAAAGAACCCAGAAAGTAGCCAAAGTCAAGCTACAATGGGCAGATTGCTAGAGCTCTCTAGCCAGACATTTTAGCCAAAACTGTAATCTCTAGATTACCTAGTGATAAATAATGTCCCAAAAAGTAAGATAGAGAGTGAGAAGGCATCAGATGTCAATTCCCAACGTTCAATGTTTGCACACACACACACACACACACACACACACACACACACACCTCTCCCCTCTCATTGTGTTTATTGTAGCTTATAGGTGGGAAGACAAGGTCTCAGATCCAAACTTATGCTAGCTGTTTGCACTTATGTTTGGGCTTGAACACTTTCTTTATTTTGTTAGATATTTCTTAATTTACATTTTAAATGCTATCCTGAAAGTTCCCTATACCCGCCCTGCTCTGCTCCTTTATCCACCCACTCCTACTTCTTGGCCCTGGTGTTCCCCTGTATTGGGGCATATAAAGTTTGCAATAATACCAAGGGGCCTCTCTTCCCAATGATGGCCAACTAGGTCACCTTCTGCTACATATGCAGCTAGAGACATGACCTCTGGGGGTTCTGGTTAGTTCGTGTTGTTGTTCCTCTTATAGGGTTGCAGACCCCTTTAGCTCCTTGGATATTTTCTCTAGCTTCTCCATTGGGGGCCCTGTGTTCCATCTTATAGATGAATGTGAGCATCCACTTCTGTATTTGCCAGGCACTGGCATAGCCTCATATGAGACAGCTATATCAGGGTCCCTTCAGCAAACTCTTGCTGGCATATGCAATAGTGTCTGGGTTTAGTGACTAATTATGGGATGGATCCCTGGGTGGGGTAGTCTCTGGATAGTCCATCATTTCATCTTAGCTCCAAACTTTGTCTCTGTAACTCATTCCATGGGTATTTTGTTCCCTATTCTAAGGAGGAATGAAGTATCCACGGGCTGGTCTTCCATCTTCTTGATTTTCTTGTGTTTTGCAAATTGTATCTTGGGTATTCTAAGATTCTGTGCTAATATCCACTTATCAGTGACTCCATATCTAGTGACGTCTTTTGTGATTGGGTTACCTCACTAAGGATGATATTCTCCAGATATATCCATTTGCCCAAGAATTTCATAACTTCATTGTTTTTAATAGCAGAGTAGTACTTCATTATGTAAATGTACCACATTTTCTGTATCCATTCCTCTGTTGAGGGACATCTGGGTTCTTTCCAGCTTCTGATATTATAAATAAGGCTGCTATGAACATAGTGGAGCATGTGTTCTTATTACCAGTTGGAATATCTTCTGGGTATATGCTCAGGAGAGGTATTGCAGGATCTTTCGGTAGTACTATGTCCAATTTTCAGAGAAAACACCAGACTGACTTCCAGAGTGGTTGTACCAGCTTGCAATCCCACCAGCAATGGAGGAGTGTTCCTCTTTCTCCACATCCTCGCCAGCATTTGCTGTCACCTGAATTTTTGATCTTAGCCATTCTGAATGGAGTGAGGTAGAATCTCAATATTGTTATGATTTGCGTTTCCCTGATGATTAAGGATGTTGAACATTTTTTCAGGTGCTTCTCAGCCCTTTGGTATTCCTCAGTTGAGAATTCTTTGTTTAGCTCTGTATCCCTTTTTAAAATGGGGTTATTTGAATTTCTGGAGTCCAGCTTCTTGAGCTCTTTGTATATATTGGATATTAGTCCCCTATCAGATTTAGGATTGGTAAAAAATCCTTTCCCAATCTCTTGGTGGCCTTTTTGTCTTATTGACAATGTCTTTTGCCTTACAGAAGCTTTGCAATTTTATAAGGTCCCATTTGTCAATCTTATAGCACAAGCCATTGCTGTTCTGTTTAGGAATTTTTCCCCTGTGCCCACATCTTCGAGGGTTTTCCCCACTTTCTCCTCTATAAATTTCAGTGTCTCTGGTTTTATGTGGAGGTCTTTGATCCACTTAGACTTGAGCTTTGTTCAAGGAGATAATAATTGATCAATTCCCATTCTTCTACATGATAACTGCCAGTTGTGCCAGCACCATTTGTTAAAAATGCTGTCTTTTTTCCATTGGATGGTTCTACCTCTCTTGTCAAAGATCAAGTGACCATAGGTGTGTGGATTCATTTCTGGGTCTTCAATTCTATTCCACTGATCTACATGTCTGTCGCTGTACCAGTACCATGCAGTTTTTATCACAATTGCTCTGTAGTACAGCTTGAGGTCAGGCATGGCGATTCCACCAGAGGTTCTTTTATTGTTGTTGTTGTTTGCTATCCTAGGTTTTTTTATTATTCCAGATGAATTTGCAAATTGCCCTTTCTATCTCCGTGAAGAATTGAGTTGTAATTTTGATGGGGATTGCATTGAATCTGTAGATTGTTTTCAGCAGGAAAGCCATTTTGACTATATTAATCCTGCCAATCCATGAGCATGGGAGATCTGTCCATCTTCTGAGATCTTCAATTTCTTTCTTCAGAGACTTGAAGTTCTTGTCATACAGATCTTTTATTTCCTTAGTTAGAGTCACACCAAGGTATTTTATATTATTTGTGACTATTGTGAAGGGTGTTGTTTCCCTAATTTCTTTCTCAGCCCTTTTACCCTTTGTTTAGAGAAAGGCCATTGATTTGTTTGCTTTAATTTTATATCCAGCTACTGCACTGAAGCGGTTTATCAGGTTTAGAAGTTCTCTGATGGAATTTTTTTGGGTCACTTATATATACTATCATATCATCTGCAAAGAGTGATATTTTGACTTCTTCCTTTCCAATTTAAATCCCCTTGATCTCCTTTTGTTGTCGAATTGCTCTGGCTAGGATTTCAAGTACTATATTGAATAGGTAGGGAGAAAGTGGGCAGCTTTGTCTAGTCCCTGATTTTAGTGGGATTGCTTTGAGTTTCTCGCCATTTACTTTGATGTTGGCTACTGGTTTGCTGTATATTGCTTTTATTATGTTTAGGTATGGGCCTTGAATTCCTGATCTTTGCAAGACTTTTATCATGAATGGGTGCGGGATTTTGTCAAATGCCTTCTCAGCATCTAAAGAGATGATTATGTGGTTTTTGTCTTTGAGTTTGTTTATATAGTGGATTAGGTTGATTGATTTCCATATATTAAACCATTCTTGTATCCCTGGGATGAAGCCTACTTGGTCATGATGGATGATCGTTTTGATGTGTTCTTGGATGCGGTTTGCGAGGATTTTATTGAGTATTTTTGCATTGATAAGGGAAATTGGTCTGAAGTTCTCTTTCTTTGTTGGATCTTTGTGTGGTTTAGGTATTAGAGTAATTGTGGCTTCATAGAATGAATTGGGTAGAGTACCTTCTGTTTCTATTTTGTGGAATAGTTTTTTAGGATAGTTGGAATTAGGTCTTCTTTAAAGGTCTGATAAAACTCTGAACTAAACCTATCTGGTCCTGGGCTTTTTTTGTTTGGGAGACTGTTGATTTATTTCTTTAGGGAAAATGGGCCTGTTCAATTGTTAATCTGATCCTGGTTTAACTTTGTTACCTGGTATCTGTCTAGGAAGTTGTCCATTTCATCCAGGTTTTCTAGTTTTGAGTATAGCCTTTTCTAGTAGGATCTGATAATGTTTTGGATTTCCTCAGGTTCTGTTGTTATCTCTCCTTTTTCATTTTTTATTTTGTTAATTAGAATACTGTCCCTTTGCCCTCTAGTTAGTCTGGCTAAGGGTTTATCATTCTTGTTGATTTTCTCAAAAAACCAGCTCCTGGTTTGGTTGATTCTTTGAATAGTTCTTTTTGTTTCCACTTGGCTGATTTCACCCTCTTGGGTGAATTTGCTTCCTATACTTCTAGAGCTTCTAGGTGTGCTGTCAGGCTGCTAGTGTATGCTCTCTCTAGTTTCTTTTTGGAGGCACTCAGGGCTATGAGTTTTCCTCTTAGGATTGCCTTCGTTGTGTCCCATAAGTTTGGGTATGTTGTGGCTTCATTTTCATTAAACTCTAAAAAGTCTTTAATTTCTTTCTTTATTTCATTCTTGACCAAGGAATCGTTGAGTAGAGTGTTGTTCAGTTTCCATGTGAATGTGGCTTTCTGTTATTTATGCTGTTATTGAAGATCAGCCTTAGTCTGTTGTGGTCAGATACGATGCATGGATAATTTAAATATTTTTGTATTTGTGGAGGCCTGTTTTGTGACCAATTATATGGTTAATTTTGGAGAAGGTACCATGTGGCATTGAGAAGAAGGTATATCATTTTGTTTTAGGAAAAAAGATTCTGTCGATATCTGTTAAATCTATTTGTTTCATAACTTCTGTTAGTGTCCATGTGTCTCTATTTAGTTTCTGTTTTTAGGATCTGTCCATTGGTGAGAGTGGAGTGTTGAAGTCTCCCACTATTATTGTGTGAGGTGCAATGTGTGCTTTGAGCTTTACTAAAGTTTCTTTAATGAATGTGGCTGCTCTTGCATTTGGAGCATAGGTATTCAGAATTGAGAGTTCTTCTTGGTCAATTTTGCTTTTGATGAGTATGAAGTGCCCCTTCTAGTCTTTTTTGATAACTCTTTTTTGGAAGTCAATTTTATACAATATTAGAATCGCTACTCCAGCTTGTTTCTTCAGACTATTTGCTTGGAAAATTGTCTTCCAGCCTTTCACTCTAAGGTAGTGTCTGTCTTTGTCCCTGAGGTGGGTTTCCTGTAAGCAGCAAAATGTTGGGTCCTGTTTGTGTAGCCAGTCTATTAGTCTATGTCTTTTTATTGGGGAACTGAGTCCATTGATGTTAAAAGAAATTAAAGAAAAGTAATTGTTGCTTCCTGTTTTTTCTTTTTTTAAAAGTTGGGATTCTGTTCTTGAGGCTGTCTTATTTTAGGTTTGTTGAAGGATTAATTGATTTTTCTAGGTTATAGTTTCCATCTTTGTGTTGGTGTTTTCCCATTATTATCCTTTGAAGGGCTGGATTCATGGAAAGATATTGTGTGAATTTGTTTTTATCATGGAATACTTTGATTTCTCCATCTATGGTAATTGAGAGTTTTGTTGGATATAGTAGCCTGGGCTGGCATTTCTGTTCTTTTAGGGTCCTTATAACATCTGTCCAGGATCTTCTGGCTTTCATAGTCTCCGGTGAGAAGTCTGGTGTAATTCTAATAGGCCTGCCTTTATATGTTACTTGCCTTTTTTCTCTTACTCTTTTTATTTAGTGTATTTGTTGTTCTGATTATTGTGTGTTTGGAGGAATTCTGTTCTTGTTCAGTCTATTTGGAGTTCTGTAGGTTTCTTGTATGTTCATGGGCATCTCTTTCTTTAGGTTTGGGAAGTTTTCTTCTACAATTTTGTTGAAGATATTTGCTGTCCCCTTAAGTTGAAAATCTTCATTCTCATCTACCCCTATTATCCATAGGTTTGGTCTTCTCATTCTCTCCTGGATTTCTGGATGTTTTGAGTTAGGATCTTTTTGCATTTTGCATTTTCTTTGATTTTTGTGTCCATGTTCTCTATGGAATCTTCTGCACCTGAGATTCTCTTTTCCATCTCTTGTATTCTGTTGCTGATGCTCGCATCTATGGTTCCTGATTTCTTTCCTAGAGTTTCTATCTCCAAAGTTGTCTCACTTTGGGTTTTCTTTATTGTTTCTACTTCCCTTTTTAGTTCTTGCATGGTTTTGTTCAATTCCATCACCTGTTTGGTTGTGTTTTCCTGTAATTCTTTAAGGACGTCACCTCTTTAGCAGTGTTCTCCTTTATTTCTTTAAGTGAATTATTAATACCCTTCTTAAATTCCTCTGTCATCATCATGAGTTATTATTTTAAATCGGAGTCTTGCTTTTCAGGTCTGTTGGGGTATCCAGGACTGGCTGATGTGGGAGTGCTGGGTTCTGAAGATGGTGAGTGTTCTTGGTTTTTTGTTATTAAAATTCTTATGTTTGCATTTTGCTACCTGGTAATCTTTGCAGTCTCTCTCTTGTTGGAGCTTGTTCCTCCTGTGATTCTGTTAGCCTGTCAGCTGTCCTGGGAGTCCAGCTCTCTCCTGAATCTCAGCGGTCAGAGTGTCTCTGTAGGCAAGCTCTCCTCTTGCAGGGAAGGTGCACAGAGGTCTGGTGTTCTGACCTGCCTCCTGGCTGAAGATGAAGGCCCTAAACAGGGCCTATCCCAGAAGATGTGTTGCCTCTGTTTTCTGTGCGCTCATCTGCACAGAGTGGTCTTTGAAGGACCCATGACCCAAGAGGGCTTCCTCACCTGCTCCTGCAGGCAGAGCCCTCCTGGGCAGACATCTCTCCTCTGGCTGGGAAGGTGCCTGGATGTCTAGAGCCTGAAACAGGTTTTGTCCCAGAAGCTGTGTCGCTTCTGCAGTCTGCGAGCTGACCTGAGCAGACTGGCCTCTGAGGGATCTGGGACCCAAGATCTGGGCTTGAACACTTTCTTTGAGCTATGTTTGTCTGGTTCAATAATTACAGTCTATAATTTTAGTACAATGTCTGTATCCAACCAAGAAAGATATCACACCTCTGTGGGTCATGGTCCACATTCAATGGTCTGCCTTTTTCTTACAATACCTCTTCAGTGACAAAACTCTTGTTTCCAAGAGTGGAAGAAGATATTACAGGGTCATATAAAAAGTATAACAAGAAAGTTAAAATCCCGAGGTTAGTCTTTTCAGAAAATCTTTTCCTCTTTTAGCTAAATAGGGAAACTGAAGTTTGCTGGAGACCTTGAGAGATACAATACACATAATGCGGCATGAAATATTCTACTCTTTTTTTATTTGGTGTTTCATCTAAAGTGCTTCAGATGCTAGGCTGATTTTATAAACTTTGTTGTCTGTGGAATATTCACTCTCTTCCCATCTTTCCTCCTCATTTCCAAATTTCATAGAGGTACAGCATCCATCTTGAGGGTCTGTGGTTGTTTGAATATGCTTGGCCCAGAGAGTGGCACTATTAGGAGGTGTGGTCTTATTGGAGTAGGTGTGGCCCTATTGGAGGAAGTGTGTCTGTGTGGGTGTGGACTTTGAAGTTCTGTCCAGTTTGGAAGAGTCAGCTTTCTCCTGGATACAGTCAGATTGAGATGTAGAACTCTCAGCTTCTCCTGTGCCTTGCCTGACTGGAAGCACCCATGCTTCTGCTTTGATAATAATGGACTGACCCTCTGACCCTCTAAGCCAGTTGCACTTAAATGTTGTCCTTGGCCATGGTGTCTGTTCACAGCAGGAAAACCCCAAACTAAAACAGGGTTTCGGGGCAGTATACTTAAGAGTTCTGATGTTTTTGAGGCTTTTTAATTTCTTTCTTCCATCTATCTATCTATCTATCTATCTATCTATCTATCTATCTATTATCTATCTATCTCTATATCAAGAACATACTTAACACAATAGAAAGAACTGTGGATTTGAATTGGACCCTCAGTTTCCTTAACTCAACAATGAAGCATTTGGGATTAAGCCTTTAAAAAAATTATTAGATACTTTCTTTATTAACATTTCAAATGATATCCCCTTTCCTGGTTTTCCTTCCAACCCCATCTCTGTCCCCTCCCCATTCCCCCTGCTCACTAACTACCCATTCCCATTTCCTGGCCCTTGCATTCCTCTACACTGGGGCATAGGGCCTTCACAGGACCAAGGACCTCTCCTCCCATTGATGACTGACTAGGCCATTCTCTGCTACATATGCAGCTCGAGCCATGAATCCCACCATGTGTATGTACTCTTTGGTTGGTGGTTTAGTCCCTGGGAGCTCTGGGGTTACTGGTTAGTTCATATTGTTGTTCTTCATATGGGGCTGCAAACCCTTCAACTCCTTGGGTCCTTTCTCTAGCTCCTACATTGGGCACCCTGTGCTCATGGACTTAAGACTTTTTTGTTTGTTTGTTTTTGAGACAGGGTTTCTCTGTGTGCCCTGGTTGTCCTGGCACTCACTTTATAGACCAGGATGGCTTCGAACTCAGAAATCCGCCTGCCTCTGCCTCTCGAGTGCTGGGATTAAAGGTGTGTGCCACCATGCCCGGACTTAAGACTTTTAAGGTTGTCTTCCAAGTTCAAGCTTCTAGGTCTCTGGTTTACAGTAACTTTTCTAAATGACTTTCAAGCATTGATCAGGGCATTAGCATGCTCTTAGGATGCTGATGTGAGTTGGTGGTTTTCTCAGTTCTTCTGACAAAAGTCTTCTGTTATGTGAAGGATTTTCCCTAGTCTTTGACCTCCATGTTCTTCACGCTTGTCAATGTCTGTGGCTTAGCAGTCACCTTGTAAAATGAAACTGCCACTTTGCATTTCTTTCTGCCAATATTCATGCTCTCCAAAGGCTGTCCCAGAGGTTATTGATGAGGGGTATGGCTCAATGTGATCTCTAATATTTGTGTAGCTCTTTATACTTTCACAATGAATTCATGAGCATTCGTTTATTTAAACCCCATGATAGTCTGGAGATAGGTTCTCCTGGAATTACTGGTCTCATTTGAAGAATGAGAAAACCAAGGAACATTGAAGCTATGCTATCTTAACAAGGTCACAGAGTAAGCTAGTGCCAGATGGAGGACCAGAATACAAATTTTCTGGCTTGTAGTTCAGGTTTCTTTCCACTACATTACATTGAACAGAACTACAAGATGAAGAAAGAAAAGAATTTAACATATACATACTGCATGCCAGACAATTTACCAGACAGGATTAAAACTATTCCAGCATGAATTTGATTCCAAGGGCTGAATATTTCCATTCTCCAATGTGTCCTTACTGATGCTTGGCAACAGACTGTAAGCCTGAAATATTCCATGTAAACTTCATCAAATTTGGTTGGTTTCAAAGGACAAGTCAGACACTCACTTGTGAGGGCTCAATGTACTTAGAAGAGGAAAGTACCTCTTGGTGGAATCATTTTGTGTTCTGCAAGGAGATTCCCTTGTAGATGCTTGAGGAGGGAGGGAAGTTCTAAGGATATATGTTATTTCTTCCTAAAGTACACCACTAAAAGAAAGGATGAGTTAGGAATGTTGCTTTTGTATCTCCCGAATTGCTGTCGTGTTTTTGAAAGTTGCCAGGAATTCTTTGTGGATTCTTGGTTCCTCAGAGGATGGGTTCACAGTTACACTGTGAGGGACTGACCTGAAGAAAGTACTTTCAAATCTTTATAACAGTGCCTTCCTTATTTTTATCATTGACTATTGGGAGGATTAGATATGATTATGTAGGGGATTGTGTTATGGAAATGCAACTCAGCAAAAAAACCACACAAAGACCTTGTGTCTTCGTGTGAGAATGATTCAGAGCACAGGAGCAAGCTCCAGGTTTCCCACCCTGCTTGATGTTTCTGGGGCTTCTGCAGGTGTTCTTTCTAGAATGCTGAACCCAGTATTTGTGTCTTCCCATGATGGATCCTAGATGAGACCTTATCCCTTCTCACTCTTTGAGCTTTTGATTTTGTTAAGATATTTTGGATGAGAAAAAATTTTTGAAGAGGATTATGTTCTTCAAAAACACAAGGTCTGTAAATATGCCAAGTTAAAAACAAAACAAAATTTGATCCACCTTAGTAGCATGTATCCTAGCTGTTTCATTTAAGTGTATTGGACATTTCACCCTTCTGGGAACTCTCCTCCCTCTCTGTGTATTTATGGTGGGATTGGTAACGATCTGGCCTTGCCTTGCCTTTTTTCTTTTTAACAGTGATTATTAGTTCAAGGATGCAATGGGATTCTAGAAAGGCAAACCACAGTGTTTACTGATGTTTACTTTGGTCAGTGGTAGATAGAGGGAGAGCAACATTCAATTGTTAGCTGTAAGCAATGTTGTACCTGGAGTTGCTGTTGCTGGTTTCTTTGATGTCTTGAAGAAACAACCTTCTGGGGATAAAGACTCCATAATGGAAAGCAGAGCAACAAAGCAGAATGATTTAAAAAATTATTTTTTGTGTCATACAAATATATACAATGTATTTTGATTATAGTCATCCCTAATACTCTCTGTTAACTCTGCTTCCTTTCCCTTCCCTTCTTTTCTCTTCCTATCTTTTCCCATCCTTTCTTTTCCCCCTTCCTTTCCTTTCTAAACCTCTTCTATCTAGCTAGTCTCTTAATGGTTGCAGAATTGAAGAAGATGACACTCCCTTCTCCTCCCACAATTGTTAACAGTCAATAGCTCCCCATGAAGGGGTGGGGCTTCTTGGGTCTCTCTTGTGTTCATGAGCAGATGTTGAAGGGCCCAGTCTTGTACAAGTAAGCATTACTGCTGAGTGTTCATAATTTCAGAGGGCATGTCTTATCTGGATAACAACACTTCATGGTATGACACCCTACCCATTGGCGTTTATACTCAAATAGAAAGGCTCTTCACATTTAAACCTTTCTATATATTTAATCATGCATAATCCTGCCTTTGGTCTAACTGCTTTATTCCTGAGGCCTAAGTGCCTCTATAGTTCAAGTTTATTTATACTGTTTTGTAACAGGTTCCCAGATTTTAACACCATTGACACAATATTGGAGGCATCGTTCTGACCTTAGAGCTTAGCATGTAATCCCCAATACCTGACAAAGGACATACTCTATAGTTTCAGGATCCAAGAAAGTCCCTACGTGTACTAACTTTGCTTTTTTACTTCTGTAGTTTTTTCTTTCTTTCTTTCTTTCTTTCTTTCTTTCTTTCTTTCTTTCTTTCTTTCTTCCTTCCTTCCTTCCTTCCTTCCTCCCTCCCTCCCTCCCTCCCTCTCTCTCTGTCTCTCTGTCTCTCTCTCTCTTTCTTTCTTTTTTTTTTTCTCTTGAGACAGGGTTTCTCTGTATAGCCCTGGCTGTCCTGGAACTCACTTTGTAGACCAGGCTGGCCTCGAACTCAGAAATCCGCCTGCCTCTGCCTCCCGAGTGCTAGGATTAAAGGTGTATGCCACCACGCCCGGCTTGTGGTTTTGTTTCTTGTTCACTGTTCTTGCAAAGAACACTTTGTTCAACAAGATGTTGCGTGTGTGTGTGTGTGTGTGTGTGTGTGTGTGTGTGTGTGTGTATGTGTGTAAAAGATAAGCAATGGTAAGGCTTGAGGCTCCCCCAGAGGCCCCACCCCTTCATGGGGAGCTATTGACTGTTAACAATTGTGGGAGGAGGAGGGAGTGTCATCTTCTTCAATTCTGCAACCATTAAGAGACTAGCTAGATAGAAGAGGTTTAGAAAGGAAAGGAAGGGGGAAAAGAAAGGATGGGAAAAGATAGGAAGCCAAAAGAAGGGAAGGGAAAGGAAGCAGAGTTAACAGAGAGTATTAGGGATGAATATAGTCAACCAGATTCAGCAAGTTTTCTGTATAGCTGCTGCTTGGCAATACTGACTCTCTGTTTGGCTCTAAGAATGTCTATGTGTTCTCTGGTGGAGTTAGCTTGAAGCAGGAAGGACAGACTTGGGGTGATCTGCTGCAAAACTAGACGTCCTTGGAAAAATTACTCAACTGCTCTGATTCCTGTTTCTCCTCATTTGCTATTGGGAATGCTCCTGAGAACTTTACAGGGCTTCTGGGAGAATAATACAATCAGCTCCTCGTGCTATTAATCTGCAGTTTTTTTTTTTTTCCTTTTCTGGCAATTCACAATAGAAAGAATGTTCTTGAAGGTTCCTCAAGCAGTGGCCAGGTGATATCCTTTACCAATGCAGACCAGAATATTATGCTGTGGAAGGTTTAAGAGAGCAAAGAGGATTTTGAATACAGTTTTGTTAATGTCCTTTAATGACAATATTATTTTTATCTTCTTCATATACAGAATTGGCTTCAGATGAACATATATATTTATTAGCTGTGAGATCTTAGAATCAATTCATAGTGACATCTCACTTTAAAGTGACCATATACTTACATTGCTTGGTTATTGTGTCAGAGACACAAAAATGACCTAAAATTTCCTGATTCCTGACTGGAAGGTTAAGTTTGACTACTTTGAAAATTGTGGCCACTTATAATATCAGGATAAACTGAAGACAAGAAATTGGTCTTTTTTTTTTTTTTCTCTTTCCGTTGAGGTCACAGTTCAGTAATACTTCCTATTCATGTTCTTGCTTTTTGAAGAAAAAAAAATAGGTTTAACTTGAAAACCAGCCCATTGGACTGGTATTGGCTACTAGGTTGAGAAGGTCTTTGATCTCACATACAGAATCCTCAGAAGTGAGCCCGGACTGGTTTATGATTTCGCCTGTCTCTGTGTGTACTAAGGTAGGGTGCTGTGTTTCTCAAATCAGCACGACCTTCATCACGTCCATGCTTCAGCTTTCTCTCATGGTTTCTACTACTCCTGCCTACCTTCTGCCACTTGTAGAATGGTGGCAGGATTTAAGAAGGAAAGATAAGAAAGAGGACCATGCATTAAATGCCCCTTTCTTTGTGCCTCTTGAGCATTTTGCTTTTATTTTAACCAGTGCCTTCACCCAGTTGATAACATTCACAACTTGTCTATGAGCACTGAATAGTGTCTCCTTCCACTGCCACTGTGTGGGTACCTCGACGTCCCAGAATAGTGAGCTTGCATTCCTGCATCTGCCCAGCCTCTGATTTTCACTCCCCAAACCTGGTACAATACTTGTCAGGCTTATAATAGTCATTTATTTTTACCACTCACTTCATGTCTTCATCTCTACTCTGTGAAAGTTCCCCTCACAACCAACAAAATGCCTTTGAAAATTGTATTATCCCATTTTAATTTAAAATCCTCTAATGGGGCTGTAGAGATAGCTCAGACATTAAGAGCACTAACTGCTCTTCCAGAGTTCAACATTTGTTCAATTCCCAGCTCCCACAAGGTAGCTTATTACAACTGTCTGTAACTCCGATTCTAGGGGACCTGGCACCCTCTCACAGGCATATGTGCAGGCAAAACACCAATGGATATAAAATAAAAATAAAGATAATTAAAAAAAAACCCTGAAATCCTCCAATGGCCCCAAATGATGAAAATAAAAAGTCTAAATTCTGAATCTTTTATTTTGGCAAAACTAGTCTTCGGCAGTACCGTTCTCTGACTTGTGCCATGATTGTTCTTCATTCTTTGTTACTCTGCATCTCTGAGAAGAGGCTGTGACTCAGCGCCTGAGTAATAACTGATGAGCCAGGAGAGCAACACAGTGATGCAAATGTTTTGTATGTAGAGTTGGAGCCTTGTGGACCACATCCAGAGAGAGTGCAAAGGTGTTGAGGATAGAGACTCAATTACATGAATGATGTGTTCTTGTTTTGGAGGTACTAGTCTCTTGCTTATCCCACTAGGCTCCAAATACTTTGTCACATGCTAGAGAGAAATGGGGAAAAAGGGGGCTCACAGCAAGGCTTTCTTTCCAACAGAATGGCAAATGAGAGGCAAGTGTGCCCTGTCATTGTAAGCTAGGCTGTACAAGGATAGTATTCCTATACTGCTCTCCTGTCCCTAATAGAGGTGAGCTGTGGGGACAGTCTGTTTTCTCTAACTTGAGAGAGAGGGAGGGTGGATATATCAGGTTAGCCCTTAGTTAGTGAAGAGACTTTTATTTTCTTTTAAATTAGTAACATCCACAGATAGAGCAATAGGCCAGGGCTATGATGGGATGTCAAATGTCACGATATCTTTGACATGTATGAAGCATGGCTGAATCCATCTCTCCATGCCTAAGCACATCATTCATAATTAGTTGAAATCACTTCACCTACCTTTTCAGACAATGAGATCAGTTTTTTTTTTTTTTTTTATCATAGGAAAGGAAATTGGAAAATAAAAGGGACCTAAGAGATTTTCCAAAGAGGTTCAGTTTAGTTGGGCAGGAGTTGGAGAGACAGCAGAGGGCATGAAAGATCAGGTGCAAAAGGGGCACTGGACACAGAGGGCATGTCAGGGCAGGTGCAAAGGAAGGCAAAGCAGAAAGAAGAGGGCAGGAAGCAGAAGACAGGGAAGAAAGAGGGCACTGGACGCAGAGGGCATAGTATAAAGAAAGTATACTGGAGTAAGCGACACTAATAAGACGCACCCTGTTTTTATGATTAGTTCAAATGTATTGGTTTTTCTTTGTCACACAAAAATATAAACTTCTATTTTCAGAAGCAAGCAAGTGAATATTTTGAAGTACTACAAATGGTACAGAATTATAAATGTCAAAGTTATTGTTCATCACATTGGGGAATAGGTCAGCCTAAATGTTCATTTTATATTTATGTAAAAACTTCCTGTGTAAAATTTTGCAAAACCATGGGTCATAGTCACTGTATTAGGGCATTGCTGGCTGATACTCACATCAACTTGACCTTCTGTGTGTAGGCTCAGAGACTATGTGTACTGTACTTTTCTCCTTGCTCAATGCAAACAATGACAAATCAAACCTTTCTTAATATACATTCTTATGCACAGCTATATATACATGTATATATGTAGATATTAATATATCTATAAAGTTATTTTTCCAGAAGAAGAATTATTAAGTCAAAGAACGCCCTTGCCTTAATTAAAGAATTATTTTTACATCACCCAACTAACACAGTAATTACGTTATTCTTTAAGTAGGCAACTTAATTTAACAACTTGAGCTCTTAAAATCTGGTTTTCATTCACAGATCGTTTCTAATTCCAAAATATGTAGTTTTTTAACTCTCTTCATGGACTGAGCCTTATAATCTCTGTACACCAACTTGATTGCCAGTGATTTGGTTTAATTCTATCACTGTTTGAGTGTCTGGGGTCTTCTCAACAAAAATACTCTCACTTCAGATGCCAATTGCAATCCTACTCCATACAGTTGGTAGTTCCCATGACACTCTTTTCTGGTTTGATTATTTTGTGGAATTGCTCTGAGAACGCTGGAAAGTACTTTCCTTGTTACTAGATTATTTTCAAGAGCCACTGAATAGATGAGATGTTCTATTAGTCAGGGTTCTCCAGCAAAACCCAAATAATATGTCCTACCAACCGGTCTGTCTGTCTGTCTGTCTGCCCATCTATATATCTGTCTGCTTGCCTATCTGTCTATGTATGAATACAATTTTTTTGAGATAAGATCTGATTATGTATCCTTGGCTTGCTCTATCTATCTATCTATCTATCTATCTATCTATCTATCTATCTATCTTCTATCTATCTACATGTCATAATCTATATATCTAAATTACTGTATAATATTTATATATAACTTAAAGCATAAGTATTTTAAACTGTTATTTCTACCAATCTGCCTCACTTTTTGTTTCCAGTTTTGTGTATATGTTTTGCGTAAATTATTTATACTAAGTATAGAAACTGTATGTAGATAAGTAGATGAATGGTTAGACAGATAGATTGTAGAGTGCCGCTCTCTGCACTGACAGTATTTACCATTAAGTAATGGCGCTGGCATCCAGCATTCTAACATGTGATCCTTGGAATGTGCTTTGTCCTGGGGAAAAGCGCGCGAATTACAGAGCCCATGCCCGGGGCGATTTGGGTTTATGGCCTTGTAGCCAATCCTATGGGAACACGCTGCTCCAGGGCTACCTCAGGGGATTTA
>CACVCL010022130.1:0-47799 GCA_902729485.2 Mus minutoides | reverse complement strand
AGAATATGACTGAATACTTTTTTTTTTTTTTTTTTAGACAGAGTTTCTCTGTATATCCTTAGCTGTCCTGGAACTCACTCTGTAGACCAGGCTGGCCTCAAACTCAGAAATCTGCCTGCCTCTGCCTCCCAAGTGCTGGGATTAAAGGCGTGAGCCACCACACCCGGCATGACTGAATACTTTCATGTAGTCTTTAATTTACCCACTTAATCTTACCTTTGTTGATTTAAATGCAAACACACACACATACTTGTATGCACACACATACACTCACACATACACACACACATACATGGGTGCACACATCTACACTCACACAAACACACATTACACTACTTGACAAGTTGAATGAACAGCAATGAATAATACAAAATCGCATTGCGTTTAGTGCCTTCTTAAAATAAAGTTGTAGACAAACATAAATGAGGAAGGAAAGCAAACAGCAGTATATATGAATGGGGGAACATAGCCATAAATGAGCACGCATGTAGCCATGGTGACAGAATCTGTATTGGCTGTATCAATGATATCTTCACAGCTGAGGACAGCCCTGACTCTTTAAACCTCAAGAGTTGATCTCACTACACACGTGCATAACATTGATTCTTTTGGAACTTATTTGCATTAAGCCTTTTAAATAATCTAAAACTTTTAATTAGAACTGTGAAGACACACAATCACCCTGAATTCAATAGAGGCTTGGGAAAGAGAAGTTGCCATGAACATAGTGATCTTGTCTCTCAAAGAAAATTTTGGAAATGGTTACCAAAGAATACATAAATAAATCTGGGGATATAATTTTTTATATTTATTTAAATATAAGGTGTTACTCTATAATAACAGGTATTTGTGTTAAAGCTTATTTTTACCATGAGAATATTGACTATTCTATAAAAATTACATTTTTCTCAGTACTGACTACAAACTAAAAGCGAGGTGTTCCAAATATTTTATTAAGATGCTGTCTAGAGATGAAACATTTGGAAGATGATTACTCATGAAGGAAATGATCAATAAGTACATAATATAAATATACACATTTATGTATGGCATATAAACTTACACAAGTGTATGGTCCCTAGCAATGAATTTAGAAATGTATCCATCTTGTAAATACATCTGTCTCTCCCTGGATCATTTTCTCTTCTCCATATCTCCTTCTCTGTCTCCATAACAAAAAGATAATTACTAGCCAATAATTTTAGATAATTTTAGATAAAGTCATAATACTTGACAACTAAAATTACACCCAACATATGTTACTTCCAGATCTGAATTCTGCTCCAACACTCGAGTGCATTTATTTTTTAATGGGACTTTCATAAGCATTTAAAAATACTTAATCAGAGTACAATTTTTTAGATATCTTCCTCTAAAAATATTGAATGAGTGAAACTAGAGGAGAGTTCTTAGTCTATGGATTTGGGAATTTTAGCATACATGTAAGCTTGATGCTCTTTTGTTCTTTCAGTAACAATATATCAGAGAACAGCAAATTTGAAGTCCTTCATTTTTATCCCAGCTGTCAACTTGAGCACTCTTAAAATGGACTGCAGTACTATTTTATCATCATTTTCTTGACATTGTTCTTATGTGGAAAAGCATACACTATTTCTCATAATTTCAGTTTGCCACTGTTGATTTGATGAGTTGGGAATTTCAGTTTTTACTCTCTGGGTTGATACCAATCAATGTGAAAATCTGTATGATAAATTAATGCTTCCAGCAGACACAGTGTGTCATGGTCAGCACAAGACACTTTCCTTGTCTTAATAGAATGATAAAATATATTTTTAAAAAGTCTAAATCTATGTCAATGAAAGAATAGCTTTGTTAGGAAAAAATACTTCAGCGTGTTTGTACAAAATACAAATACAGAGAAAAGCTATTTATTAAAAGGAACAATTAAAAGTACACTTTCTATCAGGTACTTGGATAAGCATTAATTCCACAATTTCCCTGTAAGTGATGAATATCCAGAATCTAAGGTTCATTCAGGAGATGTGTCTTAAGGTGGTTACAAAATGCACTTATGCCTGCTAAAATCATAGTTTTGATTTAGGGTGTTCTAGGAGTGGCAAAGCTGAGAGAAGTGGACACATGGAAGGTATTGAAAATGACACTTGGTAGTGGAAAAAAAAAACAAGAAAAGCATAGTTATCATAAAAATCAAAGGAATTTAACTAAAATTCAACTGCCAAAAATGATAATAATACACATACCCTCCGTGTGTGTGTGTGTGTGTGTGTGTGTGTGTGTGTGTGTGCGTGCATGCGTGCTTGTGTGCGTGCATGCGTGCTTGTGTGCGTGCATGCATATGTTTCATTCTTTCAAGAGTCACAAAAATTTCTATTATTCTGCAACCTAACAAAAGAAGAAGACTCCAGGTTTCCTTGTAGAGAAACATATTTCACTGAACAAGACCTAGCAAAAGAGACTCATGTTATAAATTTGAAACCAGTATCACAACACAGATGACTATAATAGACACTTTTTGTGGCAGAACTCTTTCTGATACATTTACGTGATTGTGTTTAAAACTTAGTCTTAAACTAAGACCATTAGTTTCAAACTAAAATATTAGTGTAGTTGCATTTACAATATTTATCCTGGAATTTTCTGCCCAGTGTTTCATTAATTGGTTGAGTAATTTTAATTTCCAATTTATCCACAGGGTCAACTTACTAGACATTATGACCCATGCTGTAGAAAGCTGCCACTCTAGGATGTAGGCAACGCTGACATGGCTGGCATTATTCTTTGCAACTCAGCAATACTGGAAAACACTTCATTTTAAAGCCTGAAAGAGAAATAAAGCTATAATATTTTTATTTTGTTATGCTCAGCAAGGCTGTATGTTGTAATAAAGAAGCAAATGTACTTAAATTGGTGCTACAACTCTGGTAATTAGCATATCTATTACCATAATGTAAGTATTTAAAACTGTCTTTTGATATTTGAGAAATGAGAACATTTTAGGTACTTTGGGTAAATGACAGTCACTGTAATTTAGCTGTTGAAACTCCTATTCCCCTAGTAGACAAGGCTATAGTCAGTCACAAGAACACCAATAAGGCTGGTGCTGAATTAACCTCCAGGTCCTTTATAAATAAAGATTTCACCACTCTCAGCCTTCAAACCTTTCACATTCATATTGAACTAAACAAAGTAACATTTGTGTTATAAAATGAGTTTTAACCAATATACTCTGACTAAATACCCTTTAACTTAGTAAAGATAAGCAAAAAAAAATTGGAAGACAATATCATAGATTGAAATATCACTAATTTGCTTTGTAGGCTGAATGTCTTCAATGTCCAATCCACTGAATTATTTGAACTTTCTGGGTTAATTAATCCCCACTGTCAAATTGACTAGATTTAGAATCACCATGAAAACACACCTCTTGGATGTATCTGAATGTTTCTGGAAAAGTTCTACTGAAGAGGGAAGACTCATCTCTCCAAGGGCTGGAATCTCAGATTCATAAGTCCCTCTGAGGACTAGAATCCATTTCTCTCTGCTTAACTGTGGACACAGTATAATCAGCCTTCCCATGCTCCTGCTATTGTGCTTTCTCTGCTGGGGCTGATTTTAACTCCACAAACAACCCTCTTCTCCCTTTGAATTGCTTTTATAAGGTATTATGTCACAGCACAATTAACTAGTATACTACCTGAGAGTTTTACTTATTTTTATTACAAACAAAAAGGGGTTTTGTATTTTATTTTATGTTTATTACTATTATTGTGCTTATAAAAATCAATTGGGTGGAATAACTGGAAAAGATGGCTATACCTCTGAAATACTGTGAATACTAATAGTCATGTTTATTACTTAGTATCAGTGAAATAACACTCTGAACAAACACTGTGCTTTTTATATTTGAGAATTGTATATCATGTATTTCTGTCATATTCAACCTCAACTCTCACCCTGAATTCCTCCTAGGTCTATCCATAGGTCCTGAATTCCTCCTAGGTCTATCCATAGGTCTATCCTCAACATCATGTCTTCTTTAGTTCATTTTTTCTGTTCAATAATTCATCAACTCTAATTTATGCTGTCATGCTTCAATTTATGTTGTCCTAATACTTACAGATGTGCAGCCAGACACTGGAATGTGGTAGATCTATCAGAAATCACAACCTTAAAGAAATAGAATCAAGAACAAAGCACACACTGAAGGAGTTACAGGGATCATGTGTGAAGCTGAATCAAAAGGATGGACCAACCAGTGACGGCGGCTGCCAGGGATCCCTCCCATAATCAGCCACCAAAATAAACACTATAGCATATGCCAGCAAGATAATGCTGAAAGGGACCTGATATAGCTGTCTTGTGGGAGGCTATACCAGTGCCTGGTAAACACAGAAGTGGATGCTCACAGTCAGCTATTAGTTGGAACACAGGACTCCCAAGGAAGGAGCTAGAGAAAGTACCCAAGGAGCGGAAGGGGTCTTCAACCCTTTAGGTGGAAGAATAACATGAACTAACTAGTTCCCCCTGCGCTCATGTCTCTAGCTGCATATATGGAAGAAGATGGCCTAGTTGGCCATCATTGGGAGGGGAGGCCCCTTGGTCATACAGACTCTATATGCCCCAGAACAGGGGAATGCCAGGGCCATTGGGAGGGGGTGGGTAGGGGAGCAGGGCGGGGACGCGGGAGGGTAAGGGAAAATTTCTGGATAACATGTGAAATGT
Source organism: Mus minutoides (assembly GCA_902729485.2). Classification (NCBI taxonomy): domain Eukaryota; kingdom Metazoa; phylum Chordata; class Mammalia; order Rodentia; family Muridae; genus Mus; species Mus minutoides. The sequence continues at coordinate 43,095 of CACVCL010022130.1, read as the reverse complement.
AAATGAAGAAAATATCTAATAAAGAGAAAAAAAAAGAAAAAAGAAAAAAAAAGAAATAACACTTCCTCCCAAAGAAGCTACTAATTGCCCATACATCCTCACTCAGGAGTAGAGATTTGTAACCTTTGACCACCCAACTTTACAGCATTAACTGTGTTGGTTGGGTTTATGTCTTGTGTGGTCCACCACAGCTACAGTGAGTCCATTTTTTGCAGAAGCCCTGGCATCTCGGGAAGACAGTTCTATTGTAGTCTGCCACAAAATCTGGTTCTTACAACTCTTCCATCCCCTTTCTTCTATTGTGGTTCCTCAGTCTTGTTTTCTGTATTTTGACCAGTTGTGAGTTTCTGGATTGACCACCATCCACTACACAAAGGAAGTTTTTTAATGAGGTCTGTGAGACATACTAGTCTGTGGATACAGAGATATGAATTCTGAGGGCTGTTTAATGTTATCTTTATTTAGCAAAAAAATGAACTCCCCAACATAAGTTTTAGGCCAGATCTTCAGTACCACACCTGTGTATCCTCCTGTAGATCTGACCTTAAATTCAATCAGAAAGTAATTGATTGTTTTATAACACACACACACACACACACACACACACACACACACACACATTTATGAAAAGTATACTGTGCAAGAGTGCAAGAGTTTAATTGTAGTTACCTTACCAGGGGATAGCGTAAACCCTACACTTCAGAGGTTACAAACGATAAAATCCAGGCAAGGTGTTAAATGAATCCCCTTGCTTGTTTGTACCAAGTTGTCCTGGAGAACCTAAAACAGCACAGAGTATTGCCACCGCTCTTGGTTGCTTACCAAAATTTGATGGCAAGAGGCTGTTGCTAAAGAAACCACATATTTGATTACAGGGCATGGAGAAACCAAGTCGATAATGACCAGGAAACTTTTTGTCCACTTGGGTCGTTCTCATACACTTATGTAAGCTGCAAACAAAACAAAATACTTTTTGATAATCCTTTGAACTCTTTGAACTGTGATAATGGCCACTGTGGCAAGAAATACCCTTTGAAATGTGTCTGCAGTGTTGAATGGACTGAACAACTTTGCCTACTCCTTCTTTATAGTGATGTATGCTCTTGTTTAGGACATAATTTAATAATTCTATAGTTATAGTAACATTTAATTTTTTCTTTAAAAGCACACTCTAGGTTGAATTGATTAATTAATTTTAAATTGGTGAAGACTGAAAATCTTGGGGAAAAAATCTTAGGTGGTGATCTCATCATCTATAGACAAATAATAATTGCATGACATTCAGAAAGTATTTTTATTTGATTTTTATTTTTATTTTTATAGAACAATGGTGAGCTGAATGTGATCACCAAGAGCAAGTAGCTGTTTTTTCTTTTTAAGCAATTGATAAAACCCTTGACAAAAGGACCACACTGATTACATGTGGTCACATACGTGACAATGTATTTTTTTTCTTGATAAAGAATACAGTATTTGAATAGAAATACAAAGTGTTATGTGACACATTATAAACATTTTTAAATGTACTTTTGCAGTTTCTTTTTATTTTGCGAAAAATAGGTATTGCTCTTTATTTTTTTATTATTTATTTTTAGTTGTATATCAATACACATGCATTTGAATATCTATAAGATTCATTTTAAAGTATGAATTTAGTAGTATTTACTATAAAATTGTTTTTATAATTAGCTTCTAACAACTAGGCAAGACCTCAAAGTGGCATTTTGAATTATTAAATAGTTGAAACTTTCTAAAAGCCTGCAAAAGTATTGCCAAAGACATTTATATGCCATTTATCCAACTCCCTGACTCCTATTTTTTTATTGGATATTTTCTTTATTTACATTTCAAATGTTTTCCCATTTCCATGTGTCCCCTTTGGAAATCCCCTATCCTATTCCCCCTCCCCCTGCCTCTATGAGAATGCTCCCCCACCCACACAACTACTCCCATCTTCCGACCCTCGCATTTCCCTACACTGGGGCATTGAACACCTCAGTCCTAAGGGCCGCCCCTCCCACTAATGCCCAACCAGGCCATCCTCTGCCACATATGTGGCCAGAGTCATGTGTATTCTTTAGTTGGTGGTCCAGTTCCCGGAAGCTCTGAGGGTCTGGCCAGTTGACAGGGTTGCTCCCCCCATGGAGCTACAAACACCCTCAGCTCCTCAAGTCCCTTCTCCAACTCCTTCATCTGGGACCCTGTTCTCAGTCCAACGGTTGGCTGAGAGCATCCGCCACTGTATCTGTCAACCGCTGGCAAAGCCTCTCAGGAGACAGCTATATCAGGCTTCTGTCATCAAGCACTTCCCAGCAATAACATCAGGGTTTGGTGGCTATATGGGATGGATACCTAGGTGGGTCAGTCTCTGGATGGCCTCCAATCTCTGCCCACACTTTGTCTCCATATCTCCTCCTGTAAATATTTTGTTCCCCCTTCTAAGAAACAATGAAATAGCCACACTTTGGTCTTCTTTCTTCTTGAGTTTCATATGGTTTGTGAATTGAATCTTGGGTATTCTGAACTTTTGGGCTAATATCCACTTACCAGTGAGTGCATAGCATGTGTATTCTTTTGTAACTGAGTTACCTCACTCAGTATGATATTTTCTAGTTCCATACATTTGCCTGTGAATTTCATGAAGTCATTGTTTTTAATAGCTGAGTAGTATTACATTGTGTAAATGTACCACATTTTCTGTATCCATTCCTCTGTTGAGGGACATCTGGGTTGTTTTCAGCTTTTGGCTATTATAAATATGACTGTTATGAACATAGTGGAGCATAAATATGACTGTTATGAACATAGTGGAGCATGTGTCCTTCATTTTATATGACCATGTTTGTTATTCACCCAAATTCCTAAGACATGAACTTTATGTAACCATAAAATATTCAAGATGAAGTTAACATTGAGATAATATTATTAATTCACCTAGCCCGATTTAGCAAGCCATTTCCTTTATTATGCTTTTATAGTTCAGGTTTGAACGCTACCTACTACTGTTGTGTTAGAAGTGCGTCTCATGTCTGGACAGACCACACCAGCCCAAAACAGTTGTAGGAGAAAAGGTCAAACATGGTGGCAAAGAAATGAGGGGAAAGAAAGAGAGGTCAGAGGGGTCTTCCTTTTATTTAGACAGTGACATAACCACTTGCAGGTAAAGGTGAGAGGTGAGCCAAGTAGATTTTGGGAATGTGTGGTGGTTGCCTTGGCAACAGATGTGCAGGTTCCTGTCACCGATGTGTGATGTCACAAGGTTTGGAGCTGATCTGCAGCACTGATACCTTGATACCAACAACTACTGAGTATAGATTTGAATTGTTGTTTATTTTTCCTCCATCTAGAACGAAAGCTTCCCTGTTAATAATTTTGCCATGACCTTGACAATTGATAGTCTATTATTTCTTTAAATGTATCTACTACTCACTCAAGTTTAAATACATAAATAAGAAGCACTGAAAATAATGTAATGCATAGCTTCCCTCTACATCATAATGGGAGAGAAAGGATGCTGTGTGTCTGATATCAACACTTTTACAGTGCAAGGGTGGCCTTCTAGGACTGTGAACAGCACAGTTAGAGACTTCCTATGATTCAAATATCTTCTCCAAGAACAACTCTTAGGAAAACATGATTATCATTTTCTATTTATAACTTTAACACCTTTATCTGTTGCTTGACAAATAGTTTCTATTTGTGTTATTTTTCCACCTTTATTAACATTTTTAGCAATCCCCTTCACTCTGCCTTATTGTTGTTTATTTCTACAAGTATAGACTTGTGGAGAGTTTTTCTATAAATATCAATTCAATACTTTCACTGTTGATTTCATTGTTTAACTCAATTGAGACTGGCCTTGCAATCTCTTTAGCTATGTACTACATGACTTTCCTACATATATTTTAAAGATCTTTCTCCCTATTCCAAGAGAAGTTTTCAGATCTCCCTGTACAACGCACCTGATATTTTTGCAGCACCACTTTCTCACAGAAGATTGTGCCACTTTATTGGTGAATATAATATAAAAACACAATATCCAAATACTACAGATGTTTGTTTCCACTTAGTATTTCTCTCAGAAGAGATTATAAAAACCTATCATCTATTTTAAACCAACACCTGCACACATTTATATATTTAATGACCACATCCAGTTATGTTTTTAAAAATCACTTCTATAAAAGCACAGCTGTTTCTGATTTAACCATAGATATTTTTCTTGCCTTTTTCTTTGATGACCCCTTTTCTTCAAAACATAGATAGGATTTTTATATCCATAATATTCTTAATTTTCTCAACTCCAGGACCAGAGTGCACTAGTTTTAGAATTGAAATCAATACCCTTGTAGAATACATTTCTTCCTAACATACAACTAAGCTATTCTTCAAGCTATGTTCACTATCATGATACACATTTTCTTGAGAGGAGACAGCTTCTTCTTGAAAATAACACCTCATATGTGTATGCAGCCTGAGTGGGCAACAGGGAAAATATCTAATGGAATGTATTTCAGACATGGAAAGAAGTCTGAGTAAAGAGAATATTTGAGGTTTAGAAATAGTACAATGACCAGTGGTGTCGCTGGGAAAGACACCTAGAGTTATTTACTTCCTCAGTTAAGATCTTTTGTGACAAAAGAGATCTGGCAACAATAATATGGTTATGGACTGCTTACTTAGAGAAGATGCAACTCATTTCAGCTTAATTTATCTCACAAGCATCCTTACAGAAAGACAAATAGATGCATTCAATAGTGGTATCAGATGATAACTGGAAAGAGACAGTGGAACATTCTCAAAATTTAGAAACAAAGTAATTCTGGAAGCATGAGAGAGAGATTGCTCAACAGCTAAGAGCACTTGCTGCTTGCAGACGGGAAAGGGTTCTATTCCCAGGAACCACATGGCAGCTGACAACAGTCCATACCTCCAGGTCTAGGGGATCTTGTGCCCTCTTCTGATTCCATGGGCACCAGGCACACTCTTTCTCCAATCTATGTATTCCTCGTTTACAGACGACCTGGTATGGAAATAGCACTTGTGTACATGTACGACAGAAGAAAGTCTTTGCTTTCTTCTATAAATGCATAGATTTCATTCTCAAGGGAGTCCATGTGATGTCATGTGATGCATTCACTCTGAAAAACAAGGCACTACGTGCAGTCTGAAATGTGCTCAAGGGCAGGTAACTGAAACTGTGTTTGGAACCATCAGACTCTTGTTACAAATCCCTATAGAATCAAAGCTCTTTATATGCTCAGTTTCTTCAAGTGCCCTTTCTCTTGTGAAACTGAGGATTATACAGATCTCTGTCTTAGGGGAAATGACAGCTTAGGACTGGCATTCTACATATTTTGGATTTTATTGCCTAGAGCACAGAGGTTATGTATTCTTAAAGAAATATATTAGTTAGATAACTTACATGAAATAGTAATATTTTGCAAGTATTTGAAATTACGGGACAGCAGTATTATAGACTTCCTATATCAAACTCATGGAAGCACAGTGCTCTAGGTAAGGAGTATGCTCAGGAGTCTCTTTACTCCTAGAAGACTAAGTACAGAGTCCTTATTTTCCATGTTGATCTTGGCTATGTTAAGTTTACTGAAGCAACAATCCTACCTTCCCAACCAAGGAGTGAATATGATGACTTTATTTCTTTTAAGTGAATTTATAAGTTTAAAGAGAATTAAATCTATTGTTGGTTGAAACTGGATATCATGAACTGTCTCTCAGAGAAGAAAGCTGAGGATTTTCTACCAGAAAAATAACACAATGTGTGTTTTACACGATAAATGTGAAGCACATCACATAGAATAAGCAGGAAGAACATACCATAGAAGACGAATAGATCCTAAACATGCCCCTGTTAGAGTCTTAAGGCCTTCATTGCAGAGTGTCATGTCTGAATTCTAATCTATACTGACGAACTGTTTAAAATCTCAGAACTTACTCTAATTTGGGCCACGATTTATCTATCAGAGATATATGGAAAGCTGAATGGAAAGCTGAGGGAAGTGTCACAATATGCAATACACATCCCATAGCACTGGACATCTGCCTGTTCTCAGAGATGCTTCTGGCTGTTAACAAGCATCAAAGCATAGCATGTGCAGCTGCAAGTAAGGGAAGCAATTAATCTGGCTTTACCTTCCATCCACTGCCAAGGATGATAGACGCACAGTGAGTGTGACTTGCCACTTGCAGAAGTGTCTCAGCAGATTAATACCCATACCTAAATTGATTCATTAAGACTTCCATGAAAGTTTTGGTGCTAGGGGCTAAGATTCTCATTAAATACACATATGTTCTTTCCCTCTACTGTGGACCACTATGGTGATAAATATGTGTTGGTTTGAGAGATCTCAAGTGTTACAGAAAACACAGTAAGGTAAGTGGGTAACTAAATCAAGTACCTTCAGTCATAAGTCACTTAGACACACATGGGAAGTGAACGGATGTTTGTGCTTTTTTCTCATCTCTGTTGGCATGAAAATGTAAGTGCGGTACAGATATTAGACAAGAAGTCACCATGTATGCTGCAATTACTCATTTATTTTACCTTAATTTATTTTAAAGGTATTTTATAGTTGTAACATAATTTCCTCAAATATTGTATGTATTGATAAAGTTTTTCTAGATATTTCAATCTATGTTCCTTATGAACTTGAGAATTTTCAGTTATGATGTTCATAATGACCACATAACTGCACAGCAGTGATCGTCATTCTCCCCTGATTCATAATGCCCTCACTGCTTTTCATCTAAGACTGTATGCTATAGGCAGCTGGACTGTTTGTCTCTCCTCTGTATCTTCCCTTTCACTTCTTTCATTTGCCGCTCACCCTTCCCTCTGTGTGCCTGTCTCTGCTGTGCTTATTAATACTCTGGGTTATGTGCCACAATTTCATTTCCTGCATTAATGATGCCATTGCTTCTACTCTATACTTTTACAAGCAGAGAAAATGTGTATCCATATGGCTCATATGAATTGAAATTGTTTCCAAAATTGAGCTACATAAGTTTTGCATAAAAGTTTTAATGAGTTCTCATATACAAACATGAATTTCAGTGCATGGACTTCATTATGTCTATGTTAATTCTTTAGAACACAAACACATGGAATCTGATTTCTTTTCCAGATAACATATAGTTGATAAATTTACTATAAAAAATATTGCATAGAGAAAGTATATATGTGTGTGTGTGTGTGTGTGTGTGTGTGTATGCTTTTTAGATATATTACATAGAGAATATATAAAGACTTATTTAGATACATTTGCTCTTTTTAATTATAAATGTGTATATATGACATATATGCATTCATATATAAGCATGTATATTTAGGTGTGAAATTCTGTGAATCTAAATTTTTCAGAAGTTATTCTTGAATAGAATCTCATATATCATGTGTATCTACTAAACTGGTGAGTTTGAATTGATCTCTGTCTTCTCCTGGACTCAAGCAGTTCACCCAATCACAGCCTACTAAGTGGCTAAAAATAATGTTATCATCCTTCAACTAAACAAACAAACAAAAAAAACATAGCCAATATAATCACTAAACATGCTATTATTAAAACTGAAATAATTACTTAAATATACATTTTTTGGCTAGATGCATCGCTTATTCAGTAAAGTGCCTAATGCATAATCATGAGGAACTGAACTCTGACCCACCTAAAAGCAAACATGGCAGCAAATGTCTGTCACCTTTGGCACCGAGGGAAGAAGAGGTGCCTATATATGTGGATTCCTAAAATTCATTAGTGGCCAGACATCTTAACTATTTATAATGTCCATGTTCTTTGAGTGGTCCTATCTCAAAAACAAAAACAAAAACAAACAAACAAAAAATCAGAACCACCTATCTTGATGCCAACCCTTGGACTTCATGTACATGTGGGCATGTGACTGCATACATGTATCTTAGTTACATTTATGTTGCTGTAGCAAAACACCATGTCAGGGAACTGATAAAGCATATAATTTGGGAGATTGTGGTTCCACGGGGTTGTAGATCATGACCATTATGACAGGGAGCATGGAGGCAGACAGACAAACAAGCATGGTGCTAGAGCAATAGCTAATAACATACATCTGAATCACTGAACAAAGACAGAGAGAGAGCCAAATAGAATAGCATGGGTACTTGAAACTTCAAAGCCCACACCCAGTGACACCTCTCCTTCAATGAGGCTATACTTCATCCAAAAAGCCCATACCTCCTAATCTATTCCAAACATGTCCTCCAAATGGGGACCAAGCATTTAAATATGAGTCTACTATGGAGGGTGTAATTTCTGCTAAAATCACCAAACTATGTGCATGTGTACAAACACACCTAGTATTCACATACACATATACATGCACACACACACACACACACACACACACACACACACACACCAAAACACACATTTTCAGTGTTTCTTATACCTCATAAATGTTTTCAGTATTGAATACTTTTGAATTTCCTCTGTATTTTAGCCTTACCCTTAATTATACATCAAAATATTTATAAAGTACTAATAATACTTTTTAGCTCAACAACTCTAAACATTTTTAGCACCATCTATTCCTTTTTTAAAACAATTTTTTAATAGATGTTTTCTTTATTTACATTTCAAATGCTATCCGGAAAGTCCCCTATACCCTCCCCGCACCCTGCTTCCCAACCCACCCACTCCCATTTCCTGGCCCTGGCATTCCCCTGTATTGGGGCATATAATCTTTGCAAGACCAAGGGCCTCTTCTCCCAATGATGGTCTACTAGGCCATCTTCTGCTTCATATGCAGCTAGAGACACAAGCTCAGGGGGTACTGGTTAGTTCATATTGCTGTTCCTCATCCTTCAATACATCAAAATATAAAGTACTAAAATGCTTTTTAGCTCAACAGCTCTAAACATTTTTAGCATCATCTATATAGCCTAATATAGTCAAGGGATTTGGGGTCAACATTGGTCTGTGTTGTGGTGTAATTGCTATGATGCAGAAAACTAAAAGAGTTGATACTTTATTACTCAATATAGCTTTGAGTCATTATTTCCTAGTGCCTACTGTAATAGGCAGGGACAAAACAGCATGTAACACCTCAGCCCCTGAATGTCTGGCACATTATAATAGAGGAGTAAGAGAAGCTGAGATTAAAGTTGCTACTTGTCCAAGTATGAAGTAACCAGTTGAGTTCTCTGAGATCCATCACTCTCTTAGTGAAGGAAATAAGCAAGTGGAATTGATCATGAGCATGACTGCAGCCCATGATTCTAAATAATTCAAGTATATGAGTTTAACCCACCTCCTAAACTTTCTATAACAGTAACACTGCTTTCAATTTACTCTTTGGTATCTTGAGAACACTGGGTATATCCCCATATCATTTTCTAGCATCTGGCTGCTTATTGTCTAATGTAGGTGACATTCACAGCACTTCTGCCAATTCCTGTTTCACTAGTACATGAAGTAATAGTCAAAATAACTCCTTTGTGGGTATGGGGCTCCATTAGCCTAACTGGGACCCAGGCCTGAAAATACCCAATCATTCATGTGACTACTGCATCACTGTGCAATGGATATAGAATCACCTTTCCTTCCCATAATTAACTTTAGTTCAAAGTCAATTTCTGATAAAATTGAAAATACCTTATTTTCTTTCTAAGTGTAAAGTACCATAATGTTGAATATATTGAATATTCAATGGGGAAGTACTAGGTGACAAACTTGAAGAATTTCTCAAAGGGCTGCATTTCTTCCTTTGAGGATCATCCTTTCTTTCCACGAGTGAAGGATAGATAAGTACTCTAAGTCTGTACAATAATCAAGTCTTTTCTCTATGCATTTATCCTAAAGTCTACTCAAATTTGCACTATTAACATTCTTATAGATACCTTGATAAAGTTTTCAAAGTTAAAATCTCTGTAAATCCTGATTCCTTTAATGATAACCATGATGAAACTTACCCATGGTACAAAAATTCTGACTGTTTTCCCTGATATCTCCATTCTCCATCCTTCCAATCAATTTAAAACTTACTTCCTCACACCAGTACATACACACTGTTATTGCTGGCCTATTATAGCAGTCATTTGCTTGTTTTTTCTTTATTTTCTTTTGTTTTGCTTTGCTGTAGGTTTTGTTTTAATTCATAGATTGAAGTGCAATGCTAAAGAATATGAGAAGTAGGACACCATGCCCCAATAAAGTGAGAAAATATCTTCAAATTTTAACCACAAGGAAATACATGTACATTAATTGCCTAACAAAAAATTTTAAATTATGCTATGTTTCAAAGAAATACTGCATAAACAAAATAATATCAATAAACAGATAGAAAATAGAGTGAGAAATACCACAGATATTTTTTTTTTGAAAATAGATCTTACTCGTACAATTTATTCTGATTATGGTTTCCCTACCACCTTCCTTTCCACTCAGATCCACACCTTTTCTTCCCCCCCCTTATGAAACAATCAAGCATCTAATGAATAATAATAAAATAAGATAAGATAAAGTAAAAACAAACAAGAAAAAGACAAAAATAAATAGAAAAGGAGACCAAGGAAAAGCACAACACACATGTTCACACACATGAATCCCATAAAAACACAAAACCAGAAGCCATAATATATGCACAAAGGACATGTAGGTTAAAAACACAAAAAACAGACAAAACAAGAGTCAAAGAACCTTCAAATATGCATTGAGTTTATTTAGTATTGGCTATCTATTGCTGGGCATGGTGCCTGCATTTGAGTGGCTTGTATCCCCAGTGAGAATGCATTGGAGAAAACTAAGTTTTCATGTGGAAGTGGTTATCCATTGGAGGTAGATTCTGAGTTAGATATGGGAACTTGATCCCTCTAATCCTTTCAGTGCTGGGACCTCATATGGTGCAGACCCCATACCCCATGCATGCTGCCACAGTCTCTGTGAGTTTTAACATATAGCCTTTCTGTGTTTAGAAGGCCTTGCTTCCTTGGTGTCTTCAATCCCCTTTCCAACACTTTCATCTCCTCTTCCACAGGGTTTCCATAACCATTAGTAGGGTATTGAATGAAGACATCTCATTTAAGACTAGGAATTCCAAGGTCTCTTACTCACTGCACATTGTCTAGATCTGAGTCTCTGTATTTATTTCCTTTACTGCAGGAGGAAGTTTCTCTGATGATGGCTAAGCAATGTACTAAGATCTGACTATAGTAGAATGCCATTTGGGGTCATTTTATTGCTACATCCCTTTACTAGAATAGTAGTATTTTGTTTTACCATAAGTCCCTGGGTTTTCCAGTTTTGGCTCCCATGCACTGTTGGGGATAAGTTCTATCTCATTATGTAGATCTCAAATACATCAGATATTGGTTAGTTAGTCCCACAAATTTTGTGTCACTGGTACAACAGTGTATCTTTTAAACAGGTCACCATTTAGATCTAAATGTTTATAACTGGGTTGGTGTTTACCTTTCTCTGTTGGTAGCATACAAAGTACCAATACCATGAGCTCCTAGGAGTGAAGGCTCTAGATAGGCAGCAGTTTGGCTTCTCCACGCTCAGTGACATGTTGGATTTCTCTCTGCCCATGTAAGCCTACAATCTTAATGCAAAAGATTGTTCTTCAGGAGATTAATGAGGTACTGAGAAGGCAGAGCAATGTCATATCTTCTCTACTCCACATTCAATATCCATCTAATGAAAAATTTCACAGTAGAATTCCTTTAATAATCACCAATTCTGTACTTATCATCAAATATTTTAGATACAAGTTAAATTTTACTACCCAAACTTATAATGTGGCAACTACAAGCATACAAATTATATTTTTTCTAGATAATTTAATTTATGAGCACATGAGCTCATAAAATATCTAATATGATATTGAAATCCTGTTTCTCTCATATGTCAAGAAAGTAGACTCAAAAGTCCATTTGAAGTAAGGTCCATTTGATTCAACATCTCAGTGAACCAGGAAGATTGCCATATTCTTGTTCAAAACATTAATCACTTCCTTCCTATCAGTAATATCTTCTTGGACTAACATCATGTTAGTTCTAAAACAGAACCCTCTGAAAATGTCATATTTTAGCATATTCAAACGCAAAACACATATCAGATTTATATCATTCAAGTTCTGTTTCTAGTATTAAGAAAGTATTTAAGTAGATCAGCTACCCATGATGAGTCCTCTGGATTTACACAGAAGATGTATACTATCCTAAATATAGAATTTCAAGGATGTGAACTTTCCAGAATATAAACTCTCTGAGACATAGACCTGGAATGCAGATGTTCTAGAGCAATAATCTTAGAAATTTACCTTTTAGAACTTAGACCTTTCAGGATATTGGTCTTCTTAGATCACTATATGAATGCTGTACAGAACAAATTATAATTCAAAGCAAAGAGTAAGAAGTATCGTAGCATCCTTTGGCTCAGACAGAAAGAAATATAAGGTTCACTACCTGATCTCAGGAGCTGGCATTTCAGCTGCTGGAATGAGGCTGTAGAGGAAAGCCTTTGGCACAATACGGGGGAAGCTGTTGATGCTGGCCAACAGTAGCTAGTTCCAGTGTGCATATGTGCTGATGTCTAATAATGGGCTTGAGGTCAGGGTTTATTGGCAAGACTAATGAATGTGTGGATGAGGTAGAAATAGGAAAAAAATGACATCTGCCTGCTTCCTTTGTTTACAGAGAAAATAATATTAATTAGTAAAGCTCTACTTGCATTGATTGATTACAAATGTTATAAAATTGTCAATAAATCTCTACACTGAGAACACTTAAGGAAGTTGTTCTGGGAAATACAACTCTTGTCTTTAACTATGTTAATGGTAGCAAATGTCCACACTTCCCAATTTGATTATATCCATCTGAGATTCTCAATGACTCATCTGAAAATATATATGCCTCAGAGTTTTGTGGATTAATTAATGTAGTTCATGAGATTTCAGGAGTATTAGCATACAGTGTTAAACTCTAGCCTAATTTGCCTCATAAAATGATTGCTATCTCCCAATTTTATTCTATGAAGTATTCTATGTACTAAAAACTCAGGACACCTCAATGATACTTTATGATCCATTGGTTTCTGTGTGTCTGAAAAAAAGCGTATAAACTTTTAATTCCAAGTAAAGACTTCCAATAAGCATATTTTTACCTTGTAAAATTTTTCACCATCTTAGCTGATTGGAGCAAGTTTCATACTTTGGTAAGGGTGGTCCTCTGGCCTCTCTAATTTAGATGTTTGGAATTAGGACCTAGTAAGCATACATCATTTCAGCTATAGTCAACGAATGACCTCAAAAACAGTGGGACATCCTGACTAACAGCATTATGGGCCAGAAGAACAAATCAGTCAATCTGCTCTGAGAATGAGAATAATAAATATAAAAAATCCATTTGTTGGGAGGTGTTTATAGATATGAGCATTGTTTGGTGAAGTTTCTGCATTGGTATGTATATATTCATATCCAGTAGTATAATAATTGTTCCTGTTTTAATATTTCTTGGATAATTATAATAAGCCTGGCATCCCTGTTCCTCACTTTGCTACTTCTAAGTGCATCTTTTGAATTTAATATGTTGTGATTTGTTTTGTTTTGTTTTTTCTCCTTAATAACTAGACTACATTACCTGGGCAAAAGGATTTGACATAGGTAAGCTTCTGGAAATGCAGTCAAAGAATATAAAGGGATGCTGGATTCAGCATAGCTTCAGTAGGGGTGGAATGACATCGTTCCTGCTCCTGAAACAGAGCAAAGAGGGCAAGGGCCTCCACAAGTACCAATGACTATGGGAATAAGACTTGTTTGTTTAATGGACACATTTCCACATTCCTCCAAGGAATGTCCTCCATGTTAACTTTAATGGCTCCATGATAATCAGAGACAGCATGAGTCTAGAAGGTGAAGGTGTGACTAATATCTCAGCAAAATAGTAAATGCTGGGAACTTACGGACAGTCCTTCAGGCTATGGGAAAGAACTCCAAAATCATGAGTTCAAAATTATATAATTTCCTAACTATGCAAAATATAAGTATGCAATGTGAATTATATGAGGGGCTTTTTAAATCTAAAAGAACAAAAGCAGCTATACTGTGAGCCTACTTATCAGAAAGATGCTAAGAAAGGACATAAAGGGATATAGGGAATGGTGATTATAAGAGATCCAATTCAGATAAGTTTTTTTTTTTTTAATTTATGCTTACAACGATACACAGATTCCTGAGCTCAAGGTCAGCCTGGGGCAGAGAGAAATTAGGTCCAGGCTCAGGAATGGCAGAAATGATAATTCCAGGGTGAGATACCACCTGATAGCATATCATCTGTCCCTGAGAAAGGCAGACAGATCTCTGAATTCTTCTACAATATTAAAAAAGAAATGTGTGCTTGTTGTCCTCTAAGAATTAAGTGACTGGGGTCATGAGGTGTGTAGGAAGCGGGCAGTTGCTCCGGAAACCCCGGCTCCAGAAGCCCCGGGCTCTGGGAAACTCCAGCTCTCTCTTCAGGCTCTCCTCAAATGATATCCCCTCCCGAATGGTAAATACGCAAATGAGGCACGGCTTGTGGCACCAATGAACGGGCCATATGCTAATGAGGTGTAGCTTGGTGCACCAATCCACAACCACTATGACACCCTCCCCACTTCCCTGGGAGAGTATAAAAGCAGCAGCTCTGCTGCTGTCCAGAGTCCTGGTAATCTACTAACAAGGTGCTCCAGAATAAAGTTGACTGATGGCGTGTCTTTCTTGCTGGTCGAGGGAGGCACATCTCAGAGATGTTACTTTATAGGATAATCAAAAGGAACCTGGAGCAAATGACTGGATTGATATGTAAAATAAAAGACTAAGTTTATAATCTACAAGAAATGAGCTCTCCAGAGAATTTTTTTGGTTCTTAATTCATTTTTTTCCAATTTTTATTAGATATTTTCTTCGTTTACATTTCAAATGCTATCCCGAAAGTCCCCTATACCCTCCCCCATCGCCTGCCCTGCTCCTCTACCCATGCTGGCTTGAATGTGGAGAAAGAGAAACACTCCTCCATTGTTGGTGGGATTGAAAGCTTGTACAACCACTCAGGAAATCAGTCTGGTGGTTCCTCAGAAAATTGGACATAGTACTACCAGAAGATCCTGCAATACCTCTCCTGGGCATATATCCAGAAGATGTTCCAACTGGTAATAAGGACACATGTTCCACTATGTTCATAGCAGCCTTATTTATAATAGCCAGAAGCTGGAAAGAAACTAGATGTCCCTCAACAGAGGAATCGATACAGAAAATGTGGTACATTTACACAATGGAGTACTACTCTGCTATTAAAAACAATGAATTTATGAAATTCCTAGGCAAATGGATGGATCTGGAGGGTATCATCCTGAGTGAGGTAACCCAATCACAAAAGAACTCATGTAACATATACTTGCCTCTTCTTAGAATTAGGAACAAAGCACACATTAAAGGAGTTACAGAGATCAAGTGTGAAGCTGAGACAAAAGGATGGACCAACCAGTGACTGCTGCAGCCGGGGGGATTCATCTGATAATCAGCCACCAAACACAGACACTATTGCATATACCAGCAAGATTTTGCTGAAAGGGCCATGATATAGCTGTCTCGTGTGAGGCTATGCCAGTGCCTGGCAAACACAGAAGTGGGATGCTCACAGTCAGCTATTTTTATTATTATTATTATTATTATTATTATTATTATTATTATTATTTATTATTATCATTATTATTATTATTATTATTATACATTTTCTTTATTTACATTTCAAATGCTAACCCGAAAGTTCCCTATACCCTCCCCCCAGCCCTGCTCCCCTACCCGCCCACTCCCACTTCTTGGCCCTGGCATTCCCCTGTACTGGGGCATATAAAGTTTGTAAGGCCAAGGGGGTCTTTCTTCCCAATGATGGCTGACTAGGCCATCTAGAGAATTTTTTAGAATAGCAAGAGAGAACTGCTTGGAGAACTGTCTCATGCAAAAAATTGAGAGAGAGCTGTCTCTCCAGGAAAGCAAAACAGAGAGAATGCAATCTGGAAAGTATTCTCGAGGAGAATTTGGACCCACAATTTGATTTCAAGTCTTGTTTCACCTCTTTCAGAAACCGTCTCCAAGGTAAGGATGGTCCTTGGCCGAGGAAGGATAATGGCTCTATAGCCCTGAGGTAAGGGTTCAGTCCTTTAAGAAGCATATGGGACTGAATTGTCAACATTACAATCACAAGGGGTGTTGTTGTTTTAATTGATTTTTATTTTATTTTATTTTGTGATACAGAATTTTCTTAACTAGGGAACATTGTTTCTTCTTTTGAAGATATCTATGAAACACTGGCAAAAGTGATCAAATATATGTTCTGGTATCCCCTGCAAGAGCATTCATAAGGCTAAGTGGAGAACTCACAAGTCTTTCAAATGGTGAAGCAGAAAGTTATATCCCTCCAGCATTTATTGTGAGGACCACAGAGGCAGCTGTGACCAACCCTTGAGCTTACTGCTACCTCCTCTCTCTTCATCAGAGAGCCATGGTCTCCACACTGATTCCTTGGACATGTCTCTTCTGTGGGGTACTTCTCTATATTCACCCATCAAAATCTTGAATGCTGTGGGCTGCAGTTTCTCCCCTGACTTGGCTTCACTTACAGCTCTAACAAGGTATATTGATTTTTCATTTTGCTCAGCTTTTTACTTGTCACAGGATAGAGTGGCAATTTCAAGCCACTTACATGTGAAACTGAAAACAGGAAATCAGCTCTGTACTTTTTAAGAGAAAAACAAACAACTGGCTGAAAGCCATCTCATGAAGTCAGTATCACCCAATGTTGTAGCAAATAAAAGCTTTTGAACCCATATTTCTGTGGCATTTTTACATAGCTTTTCAATTTGTATTTGGGGATGCGTCCTAGAAATCAACATTTACCAGGCCTAGTTTAGAAAAGGCATTACTTCCCACACTGAGCAGTAAGTTTGACCCCAAGTAATACACTATGCCCCTGGGTCATTCCTGTAATAGTAGTGTTTCCCACATCGATGGTCTTAAACATAGAATTAGAGTTTAGGTCTATTCTGTGGGGATGCCAACTCAAATAAAATGAATTGCTCAAAAGTTAATGTTAACAGAAAGTGAATGCATTTTAAACAAAAGACATGTGTATTACTATATTTGATTCCAACCCAAACTTTTTGAGGTATAGATTACAAACACAGACTATGATGCTATAAATAATCCCAATGGATTTGGCAACCAATATTGATCCAATATTCATTATCCCCGTTTTCTGATTTTTAAGAAAAACATCAAATTAAAAGAATTATACACATACACACAAACATATATATTTTATATAGATGTACATACCCCATATTGGTACATGTTTCCATTTGTATGCAAGTGTGACTGTGTATGTGGGTTGCATATACATATATCTTTGTATTTGCAACAATATTTAGCTGTAAAGAGTGGTAAGAATTGAGTCATGTGTTACTAGATGATTAAACTGATGCATAGACATCAGAGTGTTTGCACATATAAACCAAAATGACCAGTTCCACCATGTAATATTTGGAATCACTGTTGTATCATGTGGTCCATGTGATACACAACTTTCCTCTCAGTTTTCCTGACTGTTTGTCTTCTTCTGCCTTATGCTGTCAGCACATCCATTGGACTAAGCATAGGATACCCAATGAAGAAGCTAGAGAAAGGACCCAAGGAGATGAAAGGATTTTCATAGGAGGAACAGCAATATGAAAAAAACAGTACCCCCAGAACTCCCAGGGACTAAACCACCAAAGAGTACACATGGAGGAACTCATGGCTCCATCTGCATATGTAGCAGAGGGTGGCCTAGTTGTCATTGTATTAAGGTTTTACTGCTGTGAAGAGACACCATGACCAAGGGAAGTCTTATAAAAAAAAACATTTACTTGGGGCTGGCTTACAGGTTCAGAGGCTCAGTCCATTATCAAGGTGGGAGCATGGCAGTATCCAAGCAGGCATAGCACAGGCAAAGCTGAGAGTTCTACGTCTTTATCCAAGGACTGCTAGTAGAAGACTGACTTCCAGGCAACTAGGGTGAGGATTTTTTTTTCAATTTTTTTATTAAATATTTTCTTAATTTACATTTCAACTGCTATCCCGAAAATCCCCACCCCCTACCCCCTCCTTGCTCCCCTGCCCACCCACTCCCACTTCTTGGCCCTGGTGTTCCCCTGTATTGGGGCATATAAAGATTGCAGTACCAAGGGGCCTCTCCTCCCAATGATGGCCGACTAGGCCCTCTTCTGCTACATATGGAGCTAGAGACATGCCCACACCCACAGTGACACACCTACTCCAACCAGGTCACACCTATTCCTACAAGACCACACCTCCAAATGGTGCTACTCCCCAGTCCAAGAATATACAAACCTTCACAGTCATCAATGGGAGGAGAGGCCCTTTGTCCTGTGAAGGCTGTATGACCCAGTGTGGGAGAATGCCATGACCAGGAAGCAGGAGTGCGTGAGTTGGGGAGCAGGGTGAGGGGAAAACAGATAGGGGATTTTCAGAGAGGAAACTAAGAAATGTAAATTTGAAATGTAAATAAAGAAAATATACAATAAAAATAAAATAAAATAAAATATATTTGCATATCCTAGAAGTTTTATACTCTCTGAACTTATTTTTGAAACACTTCCTCAGCCTCTCCAGGTGTGATTCCCTTGTAATTCATATTCTGGTTTTGAGATCATCATCCGCTTCCGACTAAAGGCTTAATCTTCAATGATCTTTAGGTGATGTATACAATAGTTCTGTGATTGTATCCTGAAGCAGAAGTGTAGATGAGCCAACACAATGCTATGTACTTAAGCTGATTTTGTTCTCATTGATTAACATCTGGAGCCAGAAGAAATGGGGCTTAATTTTCTCTAACAAGGTGAATCACATACACTATATCACCCAACTCAAATATCTCCTTATCCAAAGCAGAGATGCAATTTCTATTAGCCAGCATAAAGTCTATTTTATTATAATTTATGAAATCAAAAGAAAGCCAATTAAGGTAATTTCACTTGTTTTGTTAATTAACTATTAGACATGCTGGAAACTTCGCTGAGACTTAGAATCTTTGTTATAAAGTATTTTTCATCATTTAGATTTCTAGGACAAATTCATCGTTACTTTTCCCTAAAACCTACTAGAATTCTTGTTTATCAGCATGAAGAATTAGAACTATATTCTAGAAAGAGCCTTTTCTATTACTTGAAGTCCTGTAATATACAAAAGAAGAGTCATTCATTATTCTTTCTCTCTATGTCAGATTGAAAAAAACTTTAATTTATTTACTTTTACTTAGTGAGGATCCTTTCTAAAGTAAAGTAAGGAACTGAAATCAATCATGCAGAGAACTGGGCATCTCTTTCTTGTGTGAACCACAAAATTTAATGATCACAAAACTAATTAACATCTAAAATCTTCCAGGTTTAAAAGAAAATGTTTCTCAGGCTGTCTTTCTCAAGATATTTGCAAAACTCAGCTACTCTCCACAGATAAGTGTGCAGAGTTTTAATTAGTCTTTGCTATAGCTGAACAATCAATCCAAAGAAATCATGCAAAGCACTTGAGAGTTAAAACTGAATATTCCAGCTGTCCAGTGCTCTCTCTAAATTCCATAGAGCAGTTCATTCTGTCTGTAACGCAAACATCTAAGTAAGCTGTTTCTAGTCCTACAACATTAAAGATGGTAGTGCATGTGAGTATAATGTGCAATGAAGGAACTTCTACATTGAAGGAAATGTTTATATTCTCCTGTCATAACCTTCAATATAGGAGGTTGGAATTAGTAGGATATGTGTTACCACAGGCTAATAGATAGAGAGTCCCTACTCTTTAGATGAAGCAAGTTTCTTTTCTTGGCTTGCTCTTCAGTCATTTTATTCATCACTGGACTGTGAAGGAGGTAATCTCTCCCATACAGCACCTTACCGCAGTGTTGCTCAGAAGTGCCTGACAATGGCAAGTTACAAAGAATATTGACAACTATTCTAATCAACAACAATGACAAAAAATTTATCTAATTTTGCTATGAGTTGCTGCCCTAAAAGGGGGAAATGAGCCAGAGGTTCAGATATCAGGAGCTAGTTTAAGTAGCAAAACCATCATTATCTCTTACACCTATCAAGGATCCTATCTAATCCTGACAACTGGCCATTCTTTGCTGTGTTGGACAGCACCCTATGAGTCATCTCAGCTCTATGGGTTCCAGGATAACCAGAATGCTTTGTAACTCTGGTAGCCATAATCATTTTCTCCATAATGTCTTTTACATTCACCAATTAGACCACATTTCCTTCTCAAACCAACATATAGTTCCCTGTATCATGAAAATAATTTTCAGATGCCATATCCTATCAGAGCCTATGTCTTACTCTTCTCCAGTTTCCCTAGCCTGTCGTTACATTTCAAAATGAGCATTCATTCCCATAGCAATGTTAAGTGTCCTGTGGAAACTCTATGTTGATGAAAGAAAAGTATGGTCTTCTGATTTGATGTATGATATAACAATATCCAGTGTGAGTCTGAGAAAGTGTGTTCTGCCTCTGCATCCTGCCCTTTTTCTGTTTACTAATTCTGCCTGAAAACTATACTTGCAGTTTTGTGCTTGGCTTAAGAAATAGAGATATATCACTGATCTGAAGAATGTCATTTTCTAGCAGCTTAAGGCCTTGTGATTATGTTGTTGCAAGTTTTAAGACAATAGATATCAATTCAGTCCCTTGAACTTCAAATCAGAACCTGCTTTAACCAGGCATCACTACATCTTTGCATATGAAACAATGTTTCTAGAAATGTACCATTACATTGAGCTCATTGTCATTTAAATACAATGTCAATGTTTCCTGCTTATTATTTACTTGATTAAATGACATTGCTATCATTGTATATGCCTAAGGTATTAATACCATGAATTCCTTTCTAATGTTACTACGTATGAATTTCTCTATAAATTTTCATTGTGTATTATGTAGTCCATTACAGCTACCAAAAATCATCTCAAAATCACAATGTTTGGCTTGTAGGTTGGAAATTTAGCACATGTACTGAACCATAACTATCTGATAATCTCTCAAAGACATTTGAACAGTTTCACCTTAACCCACCTGAGCCTTGGCTGCTTCATTATTAATTAAAATCCACAATATTTGCCTTACAAAGACGATGGAGATAGTCGAAGCAACAGTAAAATTAAATTAGCAGAGTAAATTCATCTCCTGGAATTTAAATCCTTTTTCTAACAAAGGACTTAATACTGTGCCCAGCAAAAACTTGACAATTCATGAGAAATGTTGAGATCACTGGAGATGTTTTTTTTTTCTCATTTCTATTTAATATTATCATTGCCAATCATTAGAAAGTCTTATAATTATTCTAAATTCTATAAATAACTTCTATATTCTTTTTGCAGTCAGCTTGTCTTCACTGGAAGTCATCTTTTAATTACTCTTGCTTCATAAGTTACTAATTAGGAGGTGGTGAGAAACAGCCAATATCTGCCCTGAAGTCTCAGCACTTCATTCCTGCTGGTGGTAGACTGTGAATCACTGGCTGGCCCTGGTGGTGCCCTCTGAGTCACTAGCTGGCCCTGAATAGTTAAAGGCTTGCTTTCTTTTCTCTTTCTTTCTTTCTTTCTTTCTTTCTTTCTTTCTTTCTTTCTTTCTTTCTTTTTTTTCAATTAGATATTTTCTTTATTTACATTTAAAATGTTATCCCCTTTCCTAGATTCCTCTCCAAAAATCTCCTACCCCTGCCCCCCAACCCACCTACTGGTTCTGGCATTCCCCTCTACTGGGGCATAGAACCCTCACAAGACCAAGGGCCTCTCCTCCCATTGATGACCAACTAGGCCACCCTCTGCTATGTATGCAGCTGGAGCCATGAGTCCACCATGTGTGCTCTTTGGTTGGTGGTTTAGTCCCTGGGAGTTCTCGGAGTACTGGTTAGTTCATATTGTTGTTCCTCCTGTGGGGCTGCAAACCTCTTCAGCTCCTTGGGTAGTTTCTCTAGCTCCTTCATTGGGGACCATGTGCTCTGTCCAATGAATGACTTTGAGCATCCACTTCTGTATTTACCAGGCACTGGCATAGCCTCTCAGGAGACAGTTATACTTTCATCTTGCATAGAAAACAAGAAGTAAGGGAAATAAATTTCCATATGCTCTTTTCTCTGTATAATAAAACAATTTAGAAAACAATAGAAGTAAAAAAATACAAATAAACAACAACAACAAAAAAAAAACCCTTTGCTTTGGTGTCTTATATCAAATTGGATCATCTATGAATCATAGAAAATTAATATGTTTGCAGTTTCCCTTGATAGTACCAATCTAAAAAAAAAAAAAACAAAAAACAAAACAAAACAAAAAAAAAACCCAGATATGAACCTCTTCCTTTAACTTAACTGTATAGTAGCCCTTAGGGACCTTCATTTTTAATAGGAACTGTTTGGTACTTCTGCTGGCTTCATTACTCAGTCCACAAAGATATCTTCATTCCTTAGGAAAATTTGTAAAATGAAGTTACCAATTGATGTATTTCTTTTTTACAACATTCTATCAAACAGGATAGATAATATGTTAATAACAAATAGTGATTTGTTTTTATGACAGACAGAAAGAATAAAGTCAAATTTGAAGGAAAGAAGAAGGGACAGGGAGAAAGGAAATTCAGAAGTTAAGGTAAAGCCATGAAAATGACCACTTTATTACTTGGATTGAATTATTTCATTTTATTTATCTATTTATTTATGGTTTTTGAGACAAGGTGTTTGGTAACTCTCAAATCATAATGTAGCCATGAATAATTTTAAAATATTGGTTGGTCCTCCTTCCGCTATATCTAGAGAGCTGGAGTAGCTGCATAGTTAACAACGTTTAAATTAATTTCTTAATTAATTAAGATGCATAATATATTTGAATGTTTTCTAGTTTGTAAGTACCAAATAAGAAAGAAAAAAGAAGCAATCAAAGAAATATACAAAAATGAAAACTCAACCCATATAGTATACATACCATTTGCATGTATTGTATACCATGTATGTATACCAATAAAGCCATTGATGAATTATTACTTTGTTTCTTAATCTGATCATGCAATTTTTTGTTTTCTTAGACATTTTCTATCTTCTCATTTGTGTCACCTATGCTCAATATTTATTTGTTTACTGTTAAGTAAATCAGTAAAAGTAAATAAATAAATAGAAAGTAAATAGATCATGAGTAACAGAAACCAATGAGGATGTGGGTGGTTGTAGTAAATTGGGAGAAAGGAAAGAACATAAAACAATTTATGAATTCAGTGGCATATTCCAAGACTACAGAAGGTGAGCAGTTAGGCCTGATACTTCTGTAGTTTTGTATTCTACAGAGCCTATTACTTCCTTTAGGAAGATTTATGTTTGCTTTTGTTATGTTTCGCTTGCTGGCTTAATTAATTTCCTATTAATATTTTCTTGATATATACATTATAATCAAAGTGATAATATAAAGAATTTGTTTCCATCTTATGTGAGAAAGCCTCCCAAGTGTCCTATGTGTGGAATATGACATACTATCTTAATCTTAGACACTTTTAATAGGATGATTTTAATTTCATAGGGTCATTGTTAAACATTTGTGCAATATTGGTTTCATATCAGTAATGAGGTATTATCTATATGATAGAATTACTTACTTTATATAAAAACAAAATCAAAGAACTTGAATTTCCTCACTTTGTGATGGTCATAATGTTATATGAACCAAGATGTGGGCCATGAACTCTGGATTGTTCATCCTCCTATGTAAGATTTATAAATACATTAATTAATTTGATTTTATACAGTACTATTATGGTTTGGATAAGAGTGCCCCCATAAACTCATAGGTTTGAATACATGATCCCCTGTTTGGGAAAAACAACGTATAACCTTGTTGGAGAGGTTTCAAAAGCTCACATCCTCCCTAGTTAACTCTCTTTGCTCCAACTTACAGATCAAGATGTGAGTCTTTTATTCTATTAGATTGAGTGTTTCTGGTTTTACATTGAAGTCTGGTTTTATGCTTTGGCTCTTTGTGTGTCATGCCTTTGCTCCAATCTCAAAAACTCTAGATCTCTAACATTGTAAGCCCAGTTAAATGTTTTCTTTTATTAGTTACTTTGGTCATGGAGTTTTGTCACAGCAAAGTAACTAAGATAACTATATTGTGTAATCAGGGTTAGTAATACAGAGCAGGCCACTATTTGTTAACACTGTGTAGAAGTCTGTTACTTCTCAAGGATGTGCTAGACTTCAGCTAAGTCAAATTTTTTAGATGTCATATGATATCAGATGTTCCTGAACTTGGTCAGGAAAAATTATGCAAGGCAAACATTATAGAGATATATCTTATTGTGAGTATGGTTTGTACCACACACTTTATTTTTCTTATCATCTACAGGGGCCTATCAGGAGAGAATTCTCTGGTAATTTCATTAGCAAGTTACAGAAATGATATGTAAATTTTATTCATTGTATTACTGAGGCCATCCCAGATAGTTTGGAGGTCTGACAGTCATGGTAATGGCTTGTGGCCTCCTAGACTCAGTAATTAATCAGCTCTGACTGCACCAGCAGGGATTGACTTTGAAACAGGGACCTAAAGGAAATCACAGGCACACAGACTCATTGTTTCAGATTGCTGCATTTAAGATTCAAACAAGCTCAGACTTTTTATGTAAAATAATTAAAATTAATATAATTTATTTTACATATGAATTAAATTTTTATAAACATTGTATCTTGTTCAGTCTATTTCCTAAAGAAATTTATCACATAATAAGACTAGATGCTTTATTGATTAGCACAAAAAATAACAGTACAATTAAATCAACAGCATAGCACTGCAATGACAGGCATTAAGAGAAATACTAGAGATATAGAGATGTATGTTATTGTGAGTATGGTTTGTACAACATACTTTATTTTTCTTATCATGTACTGGGGCCTTTAGTCAATACTAAAGGCTGGAGAGATGCATTCTGGCATAAGTTTTAATTATTTTAACCAGTTCATGTCCCTTTCCACTTGAACTACAATTCCTACAGATAAGAAAAATAAAGGGTGTCTCTGTGAAATATAGGCAGAATGCTTTGTAACTTGAAGGAATACTCGGCCATACCTGAACACAGTTGTAAATAACTAACAGAGGGAAGTCCAAGCTTTCAGAAAAAAAGAAGAAGAAATAAAAAACAAAGGAAAGACTCAGGGAGAAAGATTCTTTCATGGGATTATTTTCAATTATTGAAAGGAAAGTATAAACAGTTAACAAAACCAATGCTAATAGTAATGAGATATTTATCAATTAGGAACCTATTATTAAAAAAAAGTTGTAGAGTATGATGGATTCCCAATTCCTGCAGTATAGTGTGTGCTGTCTTACATAATGTTTAAATTACAAACAGTGTATATAGAACATGACTTTGGCTATGGCTGGTGAAAGTAGACATGTACTTATGTTCTCAGGACTCCTTTGGTCTTTATTTAAACTTCTGTTGTAGGAAGTACTGACAGACAGGAAGCACAGATGTTACCATCTCTTTACATATCTGGAGTCTATTAGAGACTAGGAATAATCTTGCAACCCTGAGAACTTAATGAAAGTCAAGGGAAGACCACAGCCTCCTACTCTAGTCCTCTGATGCTCCATAACCCCTCACTATGCACTATCAAAAACTACTGCTTTTGTTTTCAGATGCAGAGTCTGATTCATACTGAGAAGTAAATCTATGTTTTACATGCAGTATTTGGTGCTTCATTATGCTGTCATTATCATGACAGTCTGGTGAAATAAGAATTGTCATGAGGGCCCCTTTTTGTGAGAATTCCATACCCTCAGTAATAGTGTCAGCCCTTGGGACCTTCCCTTGAGCTGCATCCCACTTTGGGCTGTTGCTGGACCTTCTTTCCTCAGGCTCCTCTCCATTTCCATCCCTGTAATTCTTTCAGACAGAAACAATTATGGATCAGAGGTGTGACTGTGGGATGGCAACCCCCATCCCTCACTTGGTGTCCTGTCTTCCTGCTGGAGGTAGGATCTCTAAGTTCCCTCTCCCTACTGTTGGGCATTTCATCAAAGGTCCTACCATGATTGCCCTCCAAAAGACCCAACAAGCAGCTGAAAGAGTCAGATGCAGTTATTTGCACCCAGAAAATGGACAGAAGCAGCTGACCCCTGTTGTTGAATTAGGGAAGGCTGAAAGAAGCTGAGAAGGACGATTCTATAGGAAGACCAGCAATCTTAATTAATCTGGACTGCTGAGATCTTTTCAAACACTAGACCACCAAACAGACAGCATACACTAGCTGATAAGAGGCCTCCAGCACACATAAAGTAGAGGACATCCAGGTCTGTGTTCATTCATAGATGATGCACCTAACCCTCAAGAGACTGGAGTACCAGGGAATTTAAGAGGTCAAGTGGGGTGGGAGTTGGGAGCATCCATGTGGAGATGGGGTGGAGTGAGGAGGAGGTGTGGGATGTGGAGCAGTCAGAGGGTGGATGGGGAGGGGTGGAGAATGGAATTGAAGTGTAAAAAATGAATTACAAATAAAATTCAATGTAAAAAAAAAAAAAAAAAAAAAACAATTGTCATGAAGGAATGGCCAAGCAATAATAGGCCAAATCAGAGACCCATTACATTGGCAAGCACCAATCCCTAACTCTATTAATGATACTCTGTTAAGGTTGCAGATAGGAGCCAATAATGGCTGTCCTCTGAGAGACTCCACCCAGCAGTGGACTCAGACAGATGCAGATTACCATAGCCAAACAGTGGATGAAGCTTGGGAACACTTATGGAAGACTTAGGTGAAGGATTGAATGCCCTGAAGGGGATAGGAGCTCCACAGGAAGACCAACAGAGTCAACTAACCTGAACCTTTGAGGCTGTCGAAGACACAACCACCAATGAAAGTGCATAGACCTAGGCCTCCCACACCCATGTAGCAGATGTGTAGCTCAGTCTTCATGTGGGTCCCAAACGACTGGTCCCAAAAGTTGTTGCCTGGCTGTGAGATATATTCTTCCAACTGGGTTGCCTTGTCTGCCCACAGTGGGAGAGGATGTGCCTAGCCCTAAAAAGACTTGATGTGCTGAAAGGGAGGGGATACTGAGGGAGAAGGGAGAGAAGGGGAGACTCTACCCACTCAGAGGAAAAGGGGAGGAAGTGAGGGTAGGGATTGTGGGAGGGGTGACCAGGAGTTGGGGGTGTAAAGCGAATAAATAAAATCATTTTTTAAAAGTTAAATATATGAAATAAACAAAGAATTGTCATTCTAAACTGTCAGGTAAAAAATAAGCAGAAGTGAAGTCCAACTTTCCCAGACTTGGGAGGTTTAAATTTGGGGAGACATGAGGTGTGCCTACAGCCTTACTCAGCATTGCTCTGGTCTGGAACACCAACATCTACCACTGTGCTTGAGTTTAGAGATGAAATTTTATGGATACTGTTTGACAATTGCTTTATTTTCCTGTAAAATTCCATGTTTTAATCATTATTACTTGGATTTTTTTCCTGTAAGAATGCTTTGTATATCAATGTCTACTTTTTGTTAATTCAACATGAGTATGTATATAAACCATGTGCTTAATTTTTTTAGCTTTTAGTCTCTTATTTATATTTTAGGTGGATATAACTAATTTAATCTAGAATTTTAATTAATTTAATACATTATTTTAATTGAGCATGTATATAATTTAGCTGAATTTGATCATTGATACTTTCAGTTAAAACCTCAATTCTCAGCTTGTAGGTCCCAACCTCACAGGGGTTGTATATCAGATCGTCTGCATATCAGATAATACATAAAGGTAGGAGATTTTCAGTTATGAAGGAGGAACAAAATAATTTTATGGTTGGAGGTCACCCCAACATGAGGAACTGTATGAAAGGGTCACAGCATTGGAAAGGCTGAGAACCACTGCTCCAGATTGTTTGATGGCTCATCTTTTTTATTCTGTGTTCACATTAGTTTTTAAAATGTGAGTATGAACATGTGTGTGTGCATGTACGTGTGCGTGTGCGTGTGTGTGTGTGTGTATGTGTTATGTGCATGTATGTTTGTGTGCCATTCAGATCTGGACATAAATGCTTGGTGCATCCAGAGGCCAGAAGAGGGTGTTATGTCCCCTGGAACTGGTGTTATAAATAGTTCTGATCCACCATGTGGATGCTGGCAATCATAACTGTGTCCTGCTGGTGCAGGTTAAGTGAAAAGTTTACCAGTAAAACATATGCTGATAGCCATGCCTCCCAATGATAAATTATCAATCTCACAATCCCCCTTACACCTTCATGTATACATCATCATTCTATGTATTCCACATGCTCTGTATTTCATATTCTATTTCATATATTCCTTGAGGGATAACTATAGTTTATTGTGTTGGGATGTTTCTTCTTTTATGACATAGATATATTCTGTTGTAAATGCACTCATTTATGAGGACATTAATTCAGTTATGGATTAATCTGTCCCAGGTACCTAAATATTCTACTTCCTAGTGCTCTGATTTTGAGTTTAGGGTATCATAAATTCATGGTGTACAAACATGTAATTTTGTTGCCTCTATTATCTGTTATGTCTCTGGTTGTATAGATTTTCCATATTCTTGCTTGTATTTTCATAATTGTATGTCATGGGAATGTTTTTAATTATTTAACTTTTTATTGATTCATTGTGAATTTCTCACCAGGTACCCCAATCCCACTCATCCCCTTGTCCTGTCATACATGCCCTCTGACCTTGCAACCGCCACAAAAGAAAAAAAAATCATTGGGGAAGTTATAGTATGTCACAGTATGTCCCACAATATACACTTTTAATCACACTTCTTTACTTGCAAATGTTCATTACAATGAGTCATTGGTCTGGTTTTAGGCCTCTGACTTCTGATACACTATCAATACTGAATCCTGACTGGGACTCTACCCAGAAATCCTGTAGTTGGCTGTCTTTAGACAGAATGTCCGAGAATCCAATGGTTGTTCAGTTCACAGAGCTGGATGTCTCCGATGATCTTTTTTCTATGCCAGAATTCCGACAAAGTAGACTCTAATGCCAGTGAATGAATGAAGTTCTAAGGGCAAGCAGGCAGAGTATAAAAGCTTCCTTCTTCCATGTCCTTTATAAAGGCTTAGCAGAAGGTGTGGCCCAGGTTTAACATAGCTTTCGTTAACCTGAAAGAATCCAACGAAGAAAAAAATTTCATCATTGTGTCCGCCTGCTTGGGTTTTAATTCCAGATGTGGTCCAATCGACAATAAAGTATAGTTATCTCATAAACATAAATACAAATCGTGCAAGAAAGATACATGAGACAGATTAAAAAGGAAATCTATGTCGCTATGTCAAGTGTCTGAAGGACTGGGAGAAGGTTAATTAATAGCTGACTTAATAGTCTTGTTAAGGGTTTCTATGTAACATGTAACTTAAAGGACCAGTTTAAAAACTATCCTAGTGCAGTACTTTCCACGGCTTTGAAAAATAATAAGTTGATATTTGCACATTTTTCTAGGACAAATGTACAGTAAATCTGATGATACTAATACATAGCAAGTTTTAATCTGAAGATATAATGATTCCCAAAACACAAATTAGGAAAATTAAATATAGCTTTGACTTTTTTGATAAAATTGCAGATTTTATGTACTATGAACATAATTTCTGATAATACTGTATATGAGGAAAATGCAATCTAAAAGACTAAACAGTCGGAGATGTTATTAAACGATTACAAGAGTGCTTGAGAGCATCCATTGCATGAATTCTGAGGAGTATAGAAGTATAGAGGAAAACTCATAACGTCACCTTTAGGAATCAGCAATTGTTGTTTCTTATTCTGA
Source organism: Mus minutoides (assembly GCA_902729485.2). Classification (NCBI taxonomy): domain Eukaryota; kingdom Metazoa; phylum Chordata; class Mammalia; order Rodentia; family Muridae; genus Mus; species Mus minutoides. Next base: position 13,187 of record CACVCL010022130.1, on the reverse strand, counting down.
ATAGAAATTATTCCACGATTCAGGGAAATTTCTTAACCTCCAGATCTGTGAATTTGGTAGTTTTCCATCTCAGTCTCAAGTGCTATAAAATCTCAGATAGAAAAACCACAAAAATAAGTTATGTTCTTTCCCTATTCAATCTAAAGCTCCTAAACTAATCTAAATCTTAGTTCCATGCCTTGACTAAGTATGAATATACTGTTAAAATAGTAATGCTCATGTAGGTAATTCATAAATTATACATGGGGTGATTTCTTTGAATAACTACCATGATGATTTTATTGGCGATCCACTAAGTACCCTTGCATAGTGTATTTTTGCTTATTTATTCTTTGAGGCAACATCATCATCTTTCTTAACTCATTTTATAGCTGAGGACAGGCTAGTACTGAAAAGACTTATCAAGCAGAATATTTTTTAAATGTATGTATAAATGGAAGTGGTTGTTAATGACAAGCAGCAAATTTTTATTAAAGAATTGTGTGGAAAACAAAACCAACAAGGAAAATCTGAAAGATCACCACTCCTTGGAGAGTCATTTCTTTTTGACCAAGGTACCCCCCGCTGGTTAGCCAGGAAGAGCATCTATTAGCAAAAGGTGCTCATCAACCAAAAGTACGCATACAAAGCTATTCCCTAGCAACAGAGCATGAAATGAGTGAGATCCCTGGGAGAGTCAGCTATGTGCTTTAATAAAATCTTAAATCAAATGAGAGTTCTATTTTCAGATATCTTGAGAATATTTCCCACTGTGCCTCCACATTCTTGCTCACGTAAATGTTTGTACTGTGAGGCATGATGGGTTTGTGAAATTCAGCCGTAAATATTTGTTCAAATTTTCATCATCTTGCCTCATTAAATACCCAGATTCTCTGTGTCATTTTCTAGACAAATTTAGAGAATAAATTCAGCAAAAAACATAGTCAGAATTGTCAATATCATAGATATTGTTTAATAAATTCAGTGACTAGGGCCCTCTCTTGAACTAGTACAAAACGGGTGGTTAGCTGGGCTTGCTCAAGTAGGTCTTTACTTCTTTACATAAATTTTAATGTCCTTATGCTGTTCAGCATCTAAGAATCCAAATGAAGTGCAATTCAAAGTAGCTAAGTGAGAGATTTATAACATGCTACTCTTGACCATGAAAACTAATTTACTGGGTCTTACATGTAATTACAGTAGCTAAAGTTGTGCTGTCAAAAGTAGTATTTCAAACACATTGGTACAATTTATCTAAGAAAAAATAATATCCTATGAAATATCTTTTATGTGCGGTATATATTATATATAGCCATTAAAGGCTTGAAGACGTTTATAAGAAGACTTATTCAGAAAAACTAATATAATAGAAATAAATATCACAGTGTATAATGGCATTGTTATCTTTGAAACCACTTATAGCTACAGAATTTGGACATTGACTAGTGCCTTTTTTTAACTCAATTATAAACAAGTAAGCACTTACTATATGTGCATATATAAGCATATTGTGTAACACAGACCCCAGATTTATCCACTTACATCATTGATATGTATTATACTGTTTCATTTTAATTGTGGAAATTGTAATTTATTCACTATTTTATGACATGATGCAGACCATTTATTTTAATATTTGTTCAATATTTTAACATTTAGGACTTCATGTACACTATTATATTTTAATATTTGCCCATAGACTTGTCAGTTTTACATTCCTGTCTTCCCTTTTTAGTATGCAAAGCTTTTAAAGAGGCTAAAATAAATTATCCAAGTCACACTGCTGGTGTATGGAGCCAGATGTAACCTCAGACACATCTAATTCCAAAATTTGAGATAATTTTTTCTATGACTATTTTGTTAGAAACTTAAAAAATAAGTTTCTGCATGATTAATTGTATGATGAATGCATGCAAGGTAATTGGTTTGAGTAATAGGCTATGTTTACAATTTCATTGGCACAGCTGTCTGTCTTTGGAGCAGGAATACTTACATTCATGTAAATTTCAAACAACTAAATCATTAGTTTACTACTAATTTTAAAAGGTAACAGCATCTCATGTTCTGTGTCTAAAAATAAAGCAAAACCTGCAGGTCACTGGAGTTACAGATGCATATCTAAAAAGGGAGAACTGACCACTAGATTCTTGTGGTTTTTAAAAGCTTATAAAAAATAAAATGTAGATCTTGCAGGCCACTTTCTCACACAGCATTGTAATAAACCATGGTTTTCTTTTCTATTTTTCCATTACTCTAGGAAGCTGTTCCTTGTGTACAGCATTTCCAAAATGAATTCAGAGTGGAGACAAAATTATTAAACACAATAGACTTTGCTGTCCTCATTTTTCTTATGTATGTTTCAAAGGGGATTGATCTTAGCATCTAGAATATTTATGAAAAATCTTCTTTATTTCATTTTTGATAAAGAAATGATTACTTGGAAGAGAAACATGATAGCATAATGTATGGTTGCTAAGCACCCACTGGGCTGTGGCAGCTGCCTAGTTAATCTTGCTTGCAAGTACAAACCTACACATGTCCTGTGCAAAGCCACATGCAGCAGAGGCAATGAGACATTTTCAATGTGCAACGAGAATCAAATTAGTTCCAAATCAAATTAGTAATTCATTGGGGATTGGTATAACTTTCTTGCATTTTTCAGTGAGGTTCATAAGGATGTGAAATAACTTTTTTAAATTATTCTTTTAAATGGGGGTGATATTTTTTAAAACCCCTAAAAGTCACTAGTAAGGGTGACTTTCAATTATTTGTTTCAATAAGATAGGGGGAATATATATATATATATATATATATATATATATATATATATATATATATATATATATATAATGGCATCTCAGTATATCATGATAAAATGGTATGCAAGGCTAAAATGTATATGAGTGCTCTTCTAGGTGCTACCAGATTTCTGTGTGTCAGGGCACCACACTGCTGGACTCATTGTACGTAATGTTCATGGCTCAGAAAAGCACGGGTAGTGCTTAGTGTTTGAAAAGATGTGCCTGTATGACTTCATCTCATCCTTAGCCTGCTACTTGAATTAATCTACAATCAGAGAGAAACTGAAATGAAGAGTGTAAGGAGGGGAAGAAAGGAGGAAGAGAATGAGAGAGTGAAGGGAGTAAGAAGAGAAGAGGAGAAGCTCATTACGTTGAAGGGAAGAAGAGAGAAAGACACGAAGAGAGATGGAAGGGGGAAAGTGGAGAAAGGGGGAAAGGAGATGAGGAAGGGATGAAGGAGTGAGTAGGAAGAGGGAAGGACTAAGGGAAGAATTACTAATAAATCTTGAATTAGACTAGGCATGAGATTACCAAGGGGATGACAGTGATGACATTTGAAATGTGCCCACAGATTCTAAAATATCTGGTTTATTTAAGTAGTCAGTTTTCTATAAAGCTAGACAAGTGTAGTTTCATGTGCTGTTTTTAAAATGGTTACTCAGACAGACTTGCTTAGGACACTCAGTCTGGGTTTTATATCATTAAAAAATAGGAGACTGAAAAAAACAAATCAGCCAAGACTGGGCTAAGATGCTGGTTTAAAATGTCAGCTCACGAGTTTACAAATTGGAAGGAAGCTTCTATAAACAGATAATATAATTTCTAACTACGTACTTGATGTGTGTCAGGGAAGGGTTTAGCAAATAACAATGAGGAGGTTGAAGCAGTTATTTGCCTGTAGACAATAAATGGAAAAACGCTGCCTTGCAAGTGTAAAAAATGCTATATCTTCCAATTTTATTTTGTGCATTTGTTTTGACACAGCTTGAATTTCAGTCTTCCAAATTTCTTCTGATCTAACTAGCTCGCTTCTACATGATGTGTCTACAAATATTACACAGGGAAAAAAAAAGATGCTTCTGCTTTTTGACGATACACAGAAAAGATTAAAATGGCTACAGATAGAAAATGAGAGTAAATCCACTGAGGCAGGTTAGCAGCCATGCATTACGACATGGGCCATTGAATTCCAGCAAGAGAAAATCAAGAGATTGGGGCCAAATTATTTTTCTGAGACCATCTCCTGAGAGTTGGGAGAATCAGTGATACTCAAATAGAAGAACATTCTTGGCCAAGTTATGAATCCTTTCTTTCTCCATAGAGGAGACAGGCAAAGAGAGAGTAAATATGTGAAAGTTCTATTTAGGAGACCTACAGGTGCCAACTTCATTTTACAGTGCTGGGAAGTAAAGTTTTAATTCTTATTTTGTACTGTTAAAAGCTAAATGCCAGACACAGGGTCTCTTTGACTCTCCTAGAAGTCCCAAAACTTGCACATGGTGCATACGATTGGCATTTACCACACTGTGTCTTTTATAAATGACTCCTTAAGCTCCCTTGAGTTCTTAATATACATTCACATTTCAGAAATATGAACATCTTATATTATACAATAATCGTTAAACATGTGTGAGTATCTTGTGTGAGATTCTTTGATGCTCACATAGCTATTATACAAATGTTTATTACTACTTCAGTAATTTTTGCATTTTTGTGATTCAAATACCTTATTTTTATTAATACAGTTAGTGATAAACACCAGTGTACCATACATCTTTTATGCCTGCTGTGTTATAACCTGAGAACAAAACCTTCGTATCACATTAGAAAGTCTCTACAAATATGTGGTGATAACTAAGGTGAGTATTCAAACTGTCAGTTTTAAGTTTACCTGGATTTCTAAGGTTTATGGATAATAGTATTCTATTTATGTTATGGGGCATGTTTCACTTGATTACACTGAAACTTTCTTTTCCATATGCATTTTACTTGTGCTAATGTTTTCCAAATTTGTTCTCGTGAAAGTAGTAACTCAAGAACATCTTAATAAAAAATATATATGATCATTGTAAAGGTGATCTGTCCTCATGTGTATATCATCTCTGCTTTGTGTCTGGCCTCTTGCTTTTTTTTCCTTTAATTTTTAAAAATCAAAGCACCAAATGTGGAAGGTATCTTTAGCCATTTACCTTCTCTTGGGAATGTGCAATTCCTGAAAGGCTTAGAGATAAAAGCGCAGGATACGATTTGACATTTATACTCCATGAGTGTTTATCCATCAGCTTGAGTGACATTGCATGTCATAATGACTGATGCCTGATAGATAATCAGGAAGCTCGGAGAACAAAACTCTTTAAATCGGGCTTGTGAGTTTCAATGATGCCAGCTGCTCATTTCCTAAACCTTCCTTATTGACTAAATTTGAAATGGCTAGGAGACAAAATAAAATTAAAACAAAACATAATGATAAATGAATATTGAGGAGGCAAAGTCAAGGATATAAGCAGGTAGCATTTCCCTTGAAACCCTGTTATTTAAAAGACAGACTATAATTTTTCTGAACTGTGTAATATAAATAACCTAGAAGTTGGCTTTAAATTGATTACACTGTTTACAGGAAATGATAAATCAAGAGCTAAGCCGAAAGAGGATGCAACATATAAAAAGAAACAGAACATGGAATTACAGTGTGAAAGAGATAAGGGAAGCCAGAGTCCTTAGCTGTTCGTGTATATTTCCTGTTTTGAGATCACTAAATTAACACGTTTGTGTAATATTTGAAATTCTCTTATGAACTATATAGTCTGAAGTGCAAGTTGCATTTAGCTTTAATATCACAAGCACTCTTTCTTTCAGTAAAAGATGGAGAAAGAGGGTACATGTTGGTATTCTGTCTAAACTCCACCCTTATAGTTGCCTGGCAAGAGTCAGGTAGTCCTGGACCACTATAAAAGGGGCTGCTTGCTCCTTTCCTCTCTCTCTTACTCTTTTCTCTCTCTCTCTCTCTCTCTCTCTCTCTCTCTCTCTCTCTCTCTCTCTCTCTCTCTCTCTCTCTCTCTCTCTCTCACTTGTTGCTCCCTTACTCCCCCCTCTCTCCATTCCCTTCCCCCCTCTCTCCATGTGGTCATGGCCAGCCTCTACATCTCTACTCTCTCCCTCTCTCTGCCTTTTTCTGCCTCTACTACCTTCTTAACTCCCCTTCCCCTGCCCTGAATAAACTCTATTCTATTCTATACTGTCCTGTGGCTGGTCCCTCAGGACAAAGTGGTGCCTTGACATGGGCCCACCAGGGAGCCCCCTTCACCCACACCTCACCACACCCCATAGAATATATTCTTATATCTCTTTATCTTTTTATAATCACAACAGTATATGCTAAGGAATTCTTAGGAATGCATGAGTAGTAGTATTTTCCATGCTGATTAAATAGCTGTGAGTCTGGGGAGTGTTGAGGCAGGCTCTTGGTATATAATATTCTAAATATTTGAAAAAGAAAATCAAGTTCTAATTTAAAATTGCTTTCATAAGTGAAAGTGTATTCCCTAGATATCAATCCAGCCATAAAATTTTCTACCTATAATCTGTCCTGCCTGCAAGATGTGCTGGGGTAATAGTGGAGCAGAACTTGTGGGAGTGCCCAATCAATGTTTGGTTTAACTTGAAGCTCACTCAGGGAACCTATGCAGTACTCTGCCTGGATGGCCAGGACTGGGAGACTGTATAGCCCAGAGACATAGCATAGAACCAAAACACGACTGTCAAAAATAAATAAACAAACAAACAGTCAATGAAACTATTCCTAATGATATCCTATTATACTCATATATTCGTACTTTAATCAGTCAGTCATCAGAGAAGATTCCTCCAGTAACAGATGGGAGCAGGTGACAGAGACACATGGCAAAACTCTACACAGAAAGATAGTCTAAATTGGAGATCTCCATCTGGCACCTCTCTTCGGAGATTGGGGAACACTGGCAGACAAGGGGAAGAAACCATTATAGGAGTCAGAGGGAATGAAAGACACCAGGAGAGCATGGTACAGCTAATTAGCTAAGCAGAGCTCACATAGGCTCACAGACTGAAGCAGCAAGTCCCGGAACCTTCATGGGTCTGCAGTAGGTCCTCTGTGTATATCTTGTGGCTATAAGCTTGGTGTTTCTCTAGGAATCCTAACAGTGGGGCAAGTGTAACTGACCCCTTTGCCTGCTCTTGGGATTCTTTTGCTTGGATTGGGTTTCCTTGTCCCGCCTCCATATGAGGGGTTTTGCCTTGTCTTGTTGTGTGGTTCTGTTTGGCTGGCCTGTCTTGGAGGCCTGTTCTTGAAGAAGAAATAAAGGGGAACTAGATCTAGGGAGTGGGAAGGGGGGACTGCTAGGAGGGGTGGAGGGAAGGGAAACTGTTGTTGGGGTGTGCTACATAAAAGAAGAATCTATTTTCAATAAAAATAAAATATGTTCCCTGTGGGGAAACTCTCCTCCTATGGTGCAATATTTTTCTACCCTTTATTCATATTTTTAAATATGGTGTTAAGGCCAAGGCTAATATTTAGAAGTAGTTGCTATTACTGGCTGTGTCATATAACATCTACAAAATGTAATTCCCTATGAGAACAGCATTTGGCTAACTGCCTGTCACCCAAAGCTCATGCACTATGACATTCTGAGTTGTGGATCTTGAAGGAATATGCAGTGTTGGCTCAGAAAAACTTGATATTTTGCACAGTATCAGTGCTCATTCATAAGGCATCTACTGCCATATTTTATTTGGGGGATCTCAGAGATAATTATAGCTCTGCTTTTTAACTCATGAGGTTTCTGATCATTTGCTTTAGGAGGTTGCCAATTTGATCATCATCCTACATTTATGAAGCTTTTCTGTTTTATTCTGGCTCACAATCAGAGGTAAGGATAATTGGTAAACAAACACAAATTACTATGAAAAGTAATGTCGCATTTATCCATTTCATTCCATGGAAATTGCTTTTTTTTTCTGTAAACACTCTTTGCTACAACAATTGAACACCAACTCTTTGCCCTGTTATTTTGCTAATTATTTTATCTCTCATAGTTAAAAAGAAGCATATAATTAAAATGTATCCTGGGGTACTTTATACAATTTTAATTTGATACAAAGTACTTTGTCTGTAAAAAGTATGCATTTTGTGGGCATGCCTGTCTTTAATTAAACAGATTTTTAACATCCACATTAAGGAAGTGCCAGTACTTACTGGACTCCAGGCTGTGCTACTGTCCTTGGGTTCTCCGTACATCTCAAATTTGAGTCACCAAGTAATTTGTTAGCTACATTGTTTTACATCCACATATTTCAAAGTAAACGACATATTTAATCACAGTTCTATTTAAGGTTTTAAGATAACCAGATGAATAATGTGAAATGTCAAATTGTATATTTTATAAATACTTTAATCATTTCTCATTTCACTTAACAACAGCCTTCAATTCAACTATGTCTGATCTTCTTTTTGGTCATGATTTATATCTCTATTTTCTAACACTTACTTAAATTAATTAATTGTGTGTCTGTATGTATCAGAGTCTTGCTGTATTGTTCTAGAGCACAAGCACTCACTGCTTTACCCAAGCTGGCCTCAAATTCTATGTTTTTGCCTCTACTGACGTGATCATTAAGTTTTATTCCACTATGCCTGGCTTAAGATCATTTTAATGTTTTTGTTAGTATATATTAATATAGATAGTAATGTGTTTATATTATGATGTCTTCATATATTTATATAAAGAATTGTAATATATTTATCTCAATTACTTTCTTGTTCCCTTCCCACACACACTGATCCCATTCCTTTCTTAAATAGTTCTCCTTGTATTTTTATACATTTTTCTTGACTTATCCATTTATCTATTTTTCATGTAATTATTTATGTGTGTATGTATTTACTATGTATGTATGTGTCTGTACTTTGGAAACATTACTGAGTTTCATTAGGGTGCTACACTGTGAGCAGAGTTGCAGAAAACATAGACGTGCAGGTGTCTATGCCATATGCTAGTTTCCTTTCCTCTTAATACCCTCAGTAGTAGAGCTGGATAATGTGTTTATTCTATTCTTAGTTCCTTTAGGAATCCCCATGCTTTATTCAATAGCACCTGCACCATTAGCTTGAACCAACTTCTCAAAAGAGCTACATGAGGCTAATAATCTAATACTAGTGAGTTTCTCACAATTGACTTTTAAACATGTATGCATATACTCATAGACAACGCAGCTCCAGCCTTCATCAGAAAATTCTGCATTACAATGAACTGTGGAGAAAGCTAGGATTCATCACTGTCCAATATGCATAAAATAAGCCCAGAACAAGTAACTTAAATAACCCCATAAGGCTGAGGAAGAAATATAAAAAAAGAGCTAGGAAGTATGAAAGAACCAGAAGATAGGGTAAAAGGTAGCTAGACTCCAGTCCCTAGATTTGTTATTATAACCACTAACTCACATCAACTACATATGCCTGCAGTGGATCAATACAGGACCAGCCCTATTAAAAAATTCCATCAAGGACGGGTGAAATGGCTCACAAGATCCTTTCTTTTACTCTGAAATTTTAGCTATCAGTAGATTTTTGTTAGAAGGGGAGTCACTATCATTAGTTGTGGGCCATCTGCTTAGATCATCAGACTCAAACAAATAGGTCCATACCCATGGTCACAAAGACAGCCCTGTTTAATCTAGGTGAATCACAGACCAAATAAACGTAAGCATGAGAGAATGTGTGCAAAGTGTAGATAATGGTAGAAGGGAAGCAGGAAGTAAGAATAATGAATATTCAAGTTATACACATCTAAATTGCAAAACAAAAATTTAATCAACTAGTAAATATATTAAAAATTAAAACATTAATAATTTTTTCTTAAATTTTCTTCCTAAGTTCTTTTCCCCTAGTATTCAACTAGTTATTTTATCTCTTTAATATTCATATATTCTTCATATAATTGCAGATAAATATTATGTGTCACCATTGTTACATTTCCATGTTTGTTGTATATTTAGTTTTTAAAATAAGGTATGTGAAATTTAAGTTAGTCGCATTAGCTTGTCTTTTTTATGTTTTCTACTTCTTTCTCAAATACACACCAAACACGCATAATGATACATTTATTTTAATACTATTTCACTTTTCTCATTTTGAATCCAGAAAATATTGCAGAAGTAATCATTGAAATGAATTTATAAAATTCAACTGACCTTTAGCATTGAATGAAAGACTTCCTAGAAATGGGAAGAATTCTTTTTAAAATTAATTTTAAAAGGAAGAACTCCCTACAAAATACACACTTTAACTATTACCTTCAGCTCATAATGTAAGTTTGTGTCCAAATGGTATTCCTTAATATAATGATTTTCAAAGATCTATCATCTAAAGTGTATTTTTCTTACGGTTCTAAGTAAGACTGATGCTATTTGCAAACTTTATATTAGTGAGATGAGCCATGCTTGGATAGACTTTTCATTCTTCCCATCGGTAACACCCATGCCATGCACATATCCTGAGAAACCAAACTCTCCTTGCATGGCACAGATAATATTATAGTTGTATGTATAATGACACTTCTGTCTTCCATTCCAAATAGTGAGAGCTTGGTTTTATACATAGTTTAAAGCCATGAAAAGTGCACAAGTCAGAGCTCAGTATCGTTCAATCTACATATCCATACAATAAATACCAAAAATGATAAGTTCTGGATGGTAATGAGGCAAAAAATAGAAACCAGAACCAATATGGCCTCAGTCTGCTATATCCTCAATAAAGTGGAAATTTCTGGGTTTTTTGGAAACTCAGTGGTGTCATGTGATGTTTTTCTGGAAACTGTCTTAGAAGAGGATGCTTTGCTGAGGCAAACATGAGAGGATGTTTTGTTGAAACAGACATGTGAGAGGACGTTTTGATGAGAACAGACATGTGGTGTTTTTAAGGGACATGTGATGGTTTTCCTGGAGTAGATGCTTGAGCAGACATGTGATGTTTGGAAAGAGTACAAATATAACCCAATAGATAGTGGACAAGGCTCTGGTATTGGTTTGCCTTGCTACTCTTGGCTGGTCTTTGTTGGGCTTTGCTGTGCTTGTCTCCACTGATGATGCTGTGGCATTGGTTTGCCTTGCCTTCTTCACTAATCATCATTTATCAAGACCTAGTAGAGAGAAATGCACCAAAGAACTTCTCATGATATTCCAGCGGCTTCTTGTGCCTCCGTGGACTCCAGTGAATTGGCAGGGCCTTGCAGTTTCTTCTGTATTGAACTGCCTTTGCTGATTTCTGAATGGCATTTGTGAGTGGATCAAGCTATTGCTGCTGATTTGTGTGAACTCAACTGCTGATATCCTGACAACAAAGGTTAGAATCACTCAAAAGAACTATTGCTAGACAGATCCACATCCCCGCTTGCCCTATTAACCTTTCTTTTCTGCTACCTCTGGTGGGTGGTAGCCTAGAAGGGAAGTTAAAGCATTTAAGAACCCTTATTAAAGAAGGTTTTGAAGAATCTAAGCCTATATCTCAATCTTTAAGCAATTTTTTTAAAGATTTATTTTATTTTATTATATGTAAGTACACTGTAGCTGTCCTCAGACACTCCAGAAGAGGGAGCCAGATCTCGTTACAGATGGTTGTGAGCCACCATGTGGTTGCTGGGATTTGAACTTATCACCTTCGGAAGAGCAGTCAGGTGCTCTTACCCGCTGAGCCATCTCACCAGCCCCCTCTTTAAGCAATTTTAATGCAGGTGCTCCTCTCTGGAACTTGTCACACTGTTTTTACACATGGGGAACTATGTTTCATTTAGCCAACTACTGTTTTTCTGAAACTAGTTGAACTCTTGTTTTCTGTAGCTCTGAATTTATAAACTCCAAATTGACTCTTCTATGTTATCTCTCACAGTGACTTCTCTTTGTAACATTTAACCCATTGTTAATATATACATACAGTTACACTGCATATTATCTATATGTCTCTAGTTATATATTATTACATATACATATAGTATTTCCACTATAAAATAATACATGAAAATCATTTTATAAATACATGAATGGAGAGAATTAAAGACAAACACCTGGAAGAAATAATACTTTCAATTGGAAATAAATGACTACAATTAAAATGAATGTAGACAGTGTCTTAAAGAATGAAATGTTGATTAATTATATTTATAACAATATTTTGTTTTGCTGGAAACTAAGAAACAATTTGATATTTGATGAATGCACCAAATAGGAAGAAGAATAAGTTAGACACTGGGATGCTGGTATACTATAGATGGTTTTTAAAATATTTAGCAAACATACATATTTCAGAATTATTGTTTACTATAAGTTTCTAGAAATAAGTAATTTATTGGTCTCTGGGAATTGGTGATTTAAACTGTAGAAAGGACCAGGAAGACATTTAAAAGCAGCTAGGGACATGTCAGCAAATGTGTCCCTTCAGCACCTTCTGTGTTATTACAAACCCCAGCTTAGGAAAAAGATCTTGAAAACATCCATGTTACTGGGGCTTTTGATGGAAAGAGCATAAAAGTAAATACCAAAACTGGGTTTAATATAACATTTAATATAAAGTTATAATACTTGAGGGCATTTCCAATCAATTGCAGAGCTGCTGAAGGCTTATGCAGGGTCATCTAGTGAATAGTTTAGGTCTAAATATTCTACAATACTTCTTTGTACAAGAATAGTGTTGTCAGATTTATTTTATGTCCTTTAAGCTACATAGTTTTCAAGCTGTCAAAACTGAATTTCCTGAGTTATGATCCCATACAAACAGGAACTCAAAGAGCATTAAAAGCCATACAGCAAAGCTTGGGCTTCATGCTTAATACATTACTTCTGCAGTAGAACACAGCCCCCACACTGCAATCATCCTTTGAAACCCAAGCTATCCATATCACTTGCCACCTGTGCTAACTGCTTTTCATCCTTCTTCATATAAAGAAATAGGCTATCAGAAAGAAAGGCATGTCTTTTATGAGTTTGTAAAATATGGTTCCAATAAAGCTCAAATGAAGTACTTTAAACCAGCCCTCGCTGTCTGTCTTTATTTTCTTTTGGGTTAAATGTTTTAAAAATCAAGTAAAAGTGTGTCCTAATGTTATTTAATGAGCACGTAACCCCTTATATTTATAGAGTGTCCTATAGCTTCTAACAACATAAAGAAAGAAAAGGAGGATGGGGTGGTAGCTCGCTCCTTTAGTCCCAGCACTTGGGAAGCAGAGGCAGGTGATCTTTGTGAGTTTGAGGCCAGCCTGGTCTACAGAGTTTCAGGGTATCCAGGGATACACAGAAAAACCCTGTCTCAAAAACAAACCAAGAAAGAAAGAAAGAAAGAAAGAAAGAAAGAAAGAAAGAAAGAAAGAAAGAAAGAAAGAAAGA